>JAQGAA010000886.1:0-18562 GCA_034696425.1 Isotoma viridis | reverse complement strand
GTGTTCAAAGCAAACCATGGGACCCAACCCCAAAACCAGACCAAGGATGGATGAATCGCCACAACGCGATGGTTGAAAACTCACGAGTCAATGGCTCAAATATTGAAATCGTTATGATTGGGTCGTCAGTAATGGAATTTTGGTCAACTACCGCAGCAGAGCTTTGGAATTCTAAGTATGTTCCTCTTAAAGCAGTAAACTATGGAATAGGAGGGGACCTAATTGAAAACTGCCTTTGGCGAATTACAAACGGAGTATTGGATAATTTGCACCCAAAACTTCTTGTAATGTACTGCGGCTCAAATAATGTTCCACTTGGCAGCAATACTCCTGATGAGATTGTTCAAGGGATTACAGTAACTTTAGAAGAAATTGGTAGGAGACTTCCGGACACTAATGTTTTGTACGTGGCCATTAATCCCCGAGAAGATGTCCAACCAGTTGAAGAAATCTGGACCAGAATTAATAGTGTAAATCAGCAAGTCCACCTTCTTGATGATGGTGTTGATACTTTCGTCTTTGATATGTTCGATAATTTTAGCGAGTCATGGGGTCATATCAGGCAAGACCTTTATTTGTCTGATAAACTTCATTTAAATTTCGAAGGGTATAAGCAATGGGATGGTTTATGGGATGAAACTTTCTTCAACTTGTTGAATAACTAATTTTAAGCATAAATAAAATACATTTTAAAAATAGTAGTTAATGTGTATAAAGAACTAAAGAATTTAATAAAAAATATTAATACTGATTGCAATTATTGGGCAAACTTAATTTTACGCTAGCAAACATTCAGAGTACTGAAACCAAAGTCATGAATATCTAAAAATCATAAAATATGTAAAAAGTCATCGAATGCTTCGGTAGCTTGGGTGTGACTTGACTTGACCTAAACTTTTATACACCGTAGGGCCGCGGCTGTGGCGCATTTGATGTAAAATTATAGTACTTTGCATTATATCAGCAGCCTCATCAAAGTAAACAAGTAATTGGTTGATGATACGTGCGTGTCAGCTAAGTTGTTATAAAAATGTTACCTTTTTGAGATTTGGATGATACTACGTGATTGACTTGATGATGATAAAAATTTGATTGAGTGGTAGTTTCATGCATATTCTTGGTATGAAACAAAAATACAAAATACTTGACATACTGAGATTCAGATAAGGCTAGGCAACAACATTTTAAACCTGTTTACCAGGATCAGATATTCCGCTGATTGATTGACTTTTAATATATGGGATTACATTTTACTAATGATATAAAAGCTTTAAGACCCTCAGTGGCCCAGTTCAACTCACCAGTCTGTTTTCACCTATTGTATCGTAAATATTTTAATCTAATTCATCTTCATTCAGTATGAGTAAAATTATGCTGGCTTGTTTGGGGGTATTGATGGTATGCATATGTAAGTATACTCATTTCAAATACTGTAACAGCAATATTTACTACTAAAAACTAAAACTCCCCATCATTTAAGGTTAACTAATTGACTAATTTAATACCCTTCATTTTAGGTGCAGTTCAAAGTGAGCCATGGGAGCCGACACCAAGACCAGACCAAAATTGGATTGCCCGTCATGATTCATTTGTTGAAAATAGCATCAATAATGGTGATAATATCAAAATCGTCTTCACTGGTTCTTCAAGTATAGAATATTGGAGTACAACTGGACAAGAAATTTGGAATGCAAAGTACGCCCCCCTAGGGGCTGTCAACTATGGAATCGGAGGGGACAAGATTGAGAATTGCCTTTGGCGAATAATGAATGGGGAAATTGAAAATTTGAACCCTAAAATCTTAGTTCTATACTGCGGATCGAACAATATCCCATCCAATTCAGTTAATGACGACATTGTACGAGGAATCACAACCACTTTAGAAGAGATAGCAAGAAGACTCCCTCAAACGAAAATTCTTTATGTTAGCATCAACCCACGAGGGGATCGTACTCCTGTTGAGGAAATGTTCGAAAGGGCCGTTGCCATTAACCAACAAATCGAAGAAGAAATGGCTGATGCTTCCACAACTTTCGTCTTTGACATGTTTGATGAGCTTATTGAATCTTGGGGACATATCAGAGAAGATCTTTATCAATCTGACAAGTTGCATCTTAATAAGGCTGGGTATGAAGTATGGGATGCGTCATGGAATTCAACCTTCTACAATTTATGGAATGGTTTTTAGGTTATAAGCATATAGCTCTGAGTCTTGTATGCATGCATGAAAAGCCAGGTCAATTACAATGTTCGCGAACGCGTTATTCAAAGATAGTAATAAATGCGAATGTTTTCAATATTCAGTTCTTTCACTCTTATTTAATACAAATTATAATGCAAATTAAATTACTTTGTAAAAAAGGAACAATCTCAAAGTTGAAGGTTTATTTAAGTACACAAATACGCATTACACAAGCAGACACAATCAAAACCCAATTTAAATTCGAAGCACTATTAAGTATAACTTTAACAATGGAGATTTATTCTCACTAAATTCATCCTCCACCTCCACTAATGTTCAAATTCAGTTTCATACAAAATACACCGATCGTATTTTAGAACTAGACTACTTAAACTGTCCATAGATCATCATTTAATTCATTTCAGATGAAAACATTTAAGAATTTTTTTAACCTTAAATTAATAATAGGTAACTTACTCTAAATTTATCGACTATAAGGCACTGGGTAAAAGTTGAAAAGGCAAATTCAATGTGGACTTTCTTTACCTCCTTGTAGTCCTATTTAGAAAAATGAGATACCATAAAACTGCAGCAAGATTATCAAATCGCTCCCAACATCCTTCAAAACATCCTCAGACCCATAAGCAAGAATCAGGTCTTTTCGAAGAATTTCCACCCACTTCAAAACCATTTGCCGTTTATCTGCATGAATATAGAAGGAAATAATTTGACGGCAGATTTCAACAGCTTGCTGTTTAGCTGGGGTTTCATTTATGATTCGATAAGCTTTCTCCATTTCTTGAGCGGCTTTAAGAAAATTGTTGCTGTGAGCGATTTTATCGGCCAAAGACATCAAAGGTTGTATCATGCACAAATTCAGCTCTGATTCACGAAGTGACTCAAGCTCTTTAATACGATTAATGAGCTTGATCAGTCCATCTTTTTTCTTGTTGTTAAATTGGAAATCGATTGATTTTAGAAGTTTTTTCCGCAACAAATGTGTATTTTCAGGTTCCTTGCGATCAATGACGCATAGTCGACATTCGCATACGTATTTATATCGATTGTACAGCCTTTCGCGTTCCTCAAACGGCAAGAGACAACTTGTGTACGGCATTAGTATCTCATCACCTTTCTTGATATCTTTGATTGCTCGAACAAACATGAGATCTCCAAAAATGTTCCAGTTTGCATTGCTATCTACACAACCATCATTAATGTATGAAGGAAGGGTCCAAATTCCAAGTGAAGATCCATCTGTGTTGATAAATTGTTTGACTGCCGTTGTTGAACCTTCATTTGAAGCAGATGGTGGCGTATGTCCGTAGTTATTTAAACCAACAATACTAGAAATTATTTCCTTGCTGACTTCGCCAGTTTTTAATGCGTCTTTTGTGCTAATTTCACAATGCAAATCCAGAAACTCTTTCACCTGGTCTGGTTCTGTTTTTAACTTGTGGTGGATGAGATCAACCAATTTTGTTTGCTGATCTGAGCTAACGCATCGACTTGCCCAGTCAATGTGAATCTTAACATTGTCCGCTTCTTCTTTCTTGCAGATATAAATAGCAAACGCCTTGTTACAGAGGAGGAGCTGTCCAGAAGATACATCTTCTGTTGTTACAAGGCCTCGACCTCTGCCCTTAATTCGAGTAACCTTCACTGGGCCTATGTATTCCCCAACATCATGCGATTGGTCAGCACTAGATTTAAGCTTCAACAGATCATAGTGTTTACCAGTTTCACTTTGTTTCTTCACAACTTTAGATTGCATCAAAAGATTTGAAAGATCGACATTTTTCTTTAGGTCAGCATTTTCCAGCATTTTTTGGTTGAGGAATTCGTCCGCTTCACTGTATTTTCGCAATCCCCATAGCGCTTTGACACGACGAAAAATTCCTTTGACATGAAAAGGTTCAGTATCAAGCACCTTGTTGACGTCTGATAATGCCTTGTTGTAGCACCGGATATTTATGAAAGCAGCAGCCCGATTAGAAAGAATATCGACACTCCTTGGATCTAGTTGCAGTCCTCGGGAGTAGTAGTCAATCGCATCATCATATCTCTTGCCTACGAAACATTTATTTCCAAGTCCTTTCAAATCCAATGCTGACATCGGCTTTCCTTCTTCTTGACCTTTTAAAAAAGGAATTTTTTTAATAAGAAAAATAAATTTTGTCAATACGGATTCATTGATGATTTAGCTTTTGTTTAATGTGTACAAGAAAATCGTACACCAATTGCTCAAAAAGTTTTTACTCAACAAGAAAGCATCAAAAATCAAAATGGACATCAATTCAGAAAACCACTAAAAAACCTTTTGAAACATGGTCCTTTTCAATGATAGGAGTAGAATTTATAAAATTAGGTATGCCACGAAAATTTTGTAATAGGATGATCAAATTAATGATATCGTGATATGCAAATAATTAACAATTCGAATGGCTGGTTTTGATAAGAAAGAACAACAATATGCATTTTAAAATTTGTTAGACCCGAAATTTCTCAGTTCTGTATGCTCACAATGTTATTTTGTCTTTGAAGAATTTTTATGAAATGCTAATGAAGTCATGAATTGTACACAAATGAAAAGTGGTTTAGGAATTTTATGTGCATCGAGAGATTGTATATAAAGTGACACTGCTTGTGCTGAGGAGAAAGGAAGCAATGAAGCATGATGAAGTGAAAAATTAAGCTTGAAACAAATGTAAATCTGCAAGCATTAATATACATGAATTAATTTAATAAATTAAGAATTGCAAAATACGACACATATTGAAAGCAATAATGACTAAAAGAGAAATTCCAAACAATTGAAAATTGATTTTTCTGTACATAAATATACCATAATAGTGTGGATTAATAATGTAGCAACTTCTTACAAATATTCAGTCGTTGTTTGTATGCATTGTTCAAATAAATGTGCATAATAAAGCTATAATTAATATTATTATTATTATCACAATTATTTTACCTGGTTGACTTTCGGGACGGTACCTCTCGGGAATTTCACATTCCCACTGAAGGCCATCAGGGAAGAGTTTAGTCAATTGTTCAGGATGAACTTTAATCATATTTGCAGCTTGATCGATTCGAATTGCTAACCCTCCATCAGCAGTCGTTTTGAACCATGGGTTTTTGATAACAAGAATGGTCCCAACAGGCAAAAAATCTTCAGGGCGCTTATTCTTCGGATAATCATATAAAGCAAAACGAAGGGCTTTTTTCCCTTTTGGCTCATCAACTACTGTGACTAATGCTGTAAGAGTCACTGGTGTACTTATAACTCGACAAAGTAGGAACTTCCCTACCATTGGTTTGTTGATTGATTTGGACAAAGTTGTAATGTCAATTTTATTCTTGGGGTTGAGAGCCACAGGTGATTTGTTGGCCATCCCTACGGTTGCATTATAATTCGCTAAAGAAAATTTGGCTAATCCCATCTTTTCAGCAATTTCATCATGGGTTTTCAACAAATATTCTTTATTCAAGTACTGCTCCACGAATGCCTGATTGGGGGCTGAAACATCTTCATCATCGGAATTATCCCCACCAATTCCAATATTTCCCATTCCAACTCCGAGGGATTGTAGCGATTGTATAAATTGCATATCTTCAGGGCGCAAATTGGGATTCTGTCTCAATCGCATCAAAATCCGAGCAGCGTCTCTGCGATTCATTTTAGAATGCCGTTTTCTTGACTCACACACGTTCGTAAAAATTGTATATTCTAGAATATATTTACATAATAAATTAATAACTTATTAACTAGCTAAAATATTAGATGTTAGATTGATTTCAAATTTCAAAAAAGAGATTTATCAAAAATATATTACTTTTTCACCTTAATCGTACGGCCTAATGGACTACAGTAAAGGGATTGTTTTCCGAGTCTTCCACACCGTGCGGTGGGCCCTGCAAGATTAAATACAAGATTATACAATTACATTGTAATATAATATAAGTACTCTCTTATGTCTGATCTTATGAATTTTCTTTTACTCATAAAATAAATAAATAAACTGTTTAAGTACCCTTCGAATTGATGTAAAACTTGCTGGTTTACCCCACTTTTGACAATTACGGCGATCAATTGGCGATTCGACGATCCACCACAAGAACCTGAGCACGTTTCTGCTGCACTTCCAAACTTTGCTAGGTGTACCGTCAAGTCAAGGTCCACTTATATCAAGTATCTAACTTGCTCACGAGTCACGACGCGACGACGGCCAGCTCCACGAAGCTCTTCAACTCCAGTCCTCTGTACAGCAGATTCTTATTACGGGAGATTGGGACAAAAACTAAATTTATAAAAATTAGAAAATTGTACCACAAACAATCAAGGTAATTAATAGAGATAAATTAGACGCTACGCTACACGCAATTAATTAATCGTATGGCAAACGTTTGTGCTTGTCTGTTAAGTTTTGTGGTGAGGCTGAGGCAATAAAATAAACAAATTCCACACAAACTTTTAACTCTTAAATGCATACATTATAGCTGATTCTACTATTAATAATATTGTATTTTTTGATCATTTATTTTTTTAATTGTAACTTTCAAATCTACTTATTGAGAAATGCGGATGTGGATTATGTTAACCTGAGAATGTCAATAAAAACTGAAAATAAAAGTTTGTACTGTACATAATTTTGTACCTTTTTCCTTACCAATCTCAAATTCTCAAATCTGAACTACCTTTTTTCCGTCTAAAATCCCTGCACAATATAGAATGAATGAAATAGAGCATGTAAATCGAAGTCTGTAAAAGTCCTCAATCTCATTTTAAGTCACAAGAACTCACCTCAACACCACAACCAACAAGAGCAACAGATGTCTTCAAATCCAAAATGCTAAAGACACAAAGGCCAAAAAATTGAATAAAAAAAGGAAATATCCTTTGTCCGAAATAATGAAATACAAATGAGAAATGACCTTGCAATTGAAAGGTTTTGTCATGTACATTCGTTAACTTAACTTAGAGAGGCAGAGGGAACACTAAATAATATTACGGTAAAAAAAAGTCATTTCATACCCTTTTTCACTTTCCTTCTGATGTGGACATAATATGACTCACTTGCTGATTGGGTTCAAAGTTCAAAGTACTAATCCAAATTGTCAATTTTTAGACGGAGCAGAGGATGTGTATCTGTGGAGAGATCAATTTTAATTATACTTTTCAGCAGTAAAATATAGTTTAACGTTTATGAACTTCAAGTAAAGTAGAGTATATATAGAGTTAACTATAAGTTAATAGTTAAGGGTATGAGAAGCAATATCAAGAACCAAAATTGTTATCTGACTGAGGTCTCTTGTTGCTGGAAAGTAAAACCTATAAAAATAACTAAAAAAAGACAATTACCTCATCTTAGTTGTATTTTGAGATTAGAAGTTGGTATAAAGTTTCAAGTCAATCTTGCCTGAATTCAGACTTTCTACTTTCCTTCGTACAATTCCGTTGAAATAGTTTGCTAATTCATACTTGACTGAATGTTGACTAGGATGCCTAGACAGCCCTTGCAAAAGAATTTACGTTTTAAGATGCTATTTAGCTGAATTTGCAAAATCTTAAACTATACTGTAGTATGCAAATAGAGCTACAGTTGATAAGCAGTGTGGGTCATGGACTTTATAATATGATACATTATCATCATACGTTTATTTAATAAACTTTTTCTGCTTCGGTGTTTGGATTTGAAGTCCAAGCTGGTAGGAATAATATGAAGTTTTGCAAATGAGCTTATTTGATTGGAATATTACAAGATGCAGGGGCAGTGGAATATTTTGTATGTTTTGAATTACTGCTGGTTCATCATTTTTGAAACGTTGCTTCCTTTCCATAGTATAGTATTTCAAGTCTAGAATGAGCATTGGATTTAGGAAAATAAATTTAAATAATAAATAAAGTATTACTAAACGAAACAAAAAGTTTGTGAAGATTCAGATTGAACTATTTGAGTGTAGAAGGGAATGAAAAGAGAATGAAAAAGTAAGCGGATATTTCGTTTATAATTACCATTTCTAGGATAATATGAACTTTAAGGTAATATGAATAATATGGTGCGTTATCATAAAAATATGTACTGAAGTAAAGACCTTGCTACTACTACGGTTTGAAGTTTGATCTTTTTCTGGGTGCTTTGAGATGGTCGTCGATTCTGAATAAATGCATTTTAAAACTTCGGTTATTGGGCTTTCAGGACACGACGACCTTTTACAGTGCATTCGTCTCCAGTCCAATTATGTAATTATTCATTTGCATAGTTTAAAGCTTTAGTCTTATTTTGCTTTACAAAAAGTTCTGTCCCGGTTGAGAATAGCTATAAGCCCTATTGCAACATTGCAAGTGCGAGTGCAACTGTAACTTTTACTGTAAAATTGCTATTATTCACAGTATACATAATTTATCACTAAGTTTGCTTACGGAAGGGGTCAAACATAATATCATTAATATCATCCAAATAGTAACTTAAGCAATCAGAGTAAGCAGACGTTTCCAGTGCTGGTAAAAGGTCGGCTTGCCCTGTGATATAATACTATCTGGACAAAGATATATATGATGTGTTAATTAGCTTAGGACCGCAAATGTAAAATCTGTGGAAGATTATAAGAGTTATCAGGGCAACCAGGGTTTATATGAAATTTTGGTATATTAAATGGTTTGTAAAATCTTCAAAACGAAATTGGATGCGTGATATGAATGATAACTATCATTCCAGGGCTTAAAAATGGCTTAAAAATATAATTTTTTTTAAAAGATATATTACTTTCGAACACTCCAGCAAGTCTAGCAATATTTTTATTGTTCATAAGCTGAAATTTAATGTGAAAGCTTTCCTCAAATAATTATTTATCTTGAAAAAATGTCTCGCCTCTGCGTTGTCCATTGTCCCTGTCCCATATACTTAATTAGCTCTTCCATAACAATCCCTACATTATTACTTACGTCAAAATTACTTGATATTTTACAAAAAATCCCAAAATATTAAGCTTTATGTAATACTACAACAAAGGTGAATGAAAAATATGTTGCCTTTTCCAATTTCCAGACATAATCATTAATCTTAAGTTGCATAAGTAAACTCATAAGTCACGCGATCGACAGAATTGGATTAAACGAACTACACGAAGTAGGTGCTTCTTTCCAATATGATTTAGTTTAGATTAGGAAAAGGAAGAAAGAGTTATAGTTATAGTTTACTTATTGTTAAAGACTCTTCCTAATGAAGTAGGGTTCCTCTTAATCATACACGCGATGGTTTCTTTCATAGCTGATTTGCTGATTATAATGAGTTCAGTGAAAAGTGACAAAAAATGTTGTTGCCACCAAGACCCACCCACCACCATTATGAGCAGAATAATTCACCTGGAAAAGCTGGAAATATGCATAAATATTTTGCAAAGAACGATAACAGGTAGTGTTAAGTGTATTGGTTTTATTTGATCCAATGGGTCCGATTAATAACAACTCCCGTCATAATAAACAACATAAACATACGTGTTTTTTGCCTTATTGAATGGATTACTCACTAAAATTATTTGTAGTTTTATTCTGATTGACAAGTTTTACATTGCATAAAAACAAGGTATAGGTGCAGCGCAGTATAAACTCTTTCCAGAACACGATAGATCAATCCTAAGTTCCTTCCAGCTGCTCCGGGATTTGGAAATAACCCGTTACCAGTCTATAACTTCGGGTAACTTCACACACAGAAATAAGTCTGTTTAAATTGTCTAAAATAATAACAAAAAATACACTCAACGCAAAATGCAACATTATTTAAGAAAGGAAAACCTAATTAATTTTAGAAATACTTGCATATCAACAGTCACCTCAATACTTCTCACACCAATAATCATATCATTTGCAATAGTAATTTACTCTATCCGGTTATTTGTATCCGTGTACTTAAAAATTTCCTATCGTTATAACAAATTAAAACTAATAGACTCTATGGACTCGTTTCAAGTTTATGATAAGCCTAATAATACACTTGAAACGTATCTTACACTTGTTCTAGAGGGTGAAGCTGAAATTGAAAGAATTCGTAAGGTTTTTACAGAGCGAATGACTAACGATAGTGCAAATCTGTATGAAAAATTTAAGTGTAAAGTTAGTAAAAAATTTGGATTTTATTGTTGGGAAAACATGGGGGAGGAATTTGATATCATAAAGCATATAAAGTTGGTTGACCATGATAATCATAATGAAATGAACCAAAATACAATCAACAAAACCGTTTGGACAGAAATGGACGTTTTGCAAAAACTTGCAGATTTGTACAGTACCCCGATGTCAATTGAAATTCCAAGATGGGAGCTTATTGTAATACCTAATTACATTTATGAAGACGGCCCTACATCCGATTCTAATCGTATCGATATTGAAGACAAAAAAAGCGACGCTGCTACTGAAATAAATTCAAAGTTCCATGCAGAACGTCCAAATACAAAATACTATCTACTATTGCTCAGAACGCATCATTCCATAATGGACGGTATATCGTCTTACCTAGTATTGAATGAATTTGCAGATTTCTCTGTAGGAACAGCAATAGATCCATTAAAGCCTTTGAACATACCGTTCCACTTAGTTTTACTAAATTACATAAACCTGATGATCTCATGGCCGAAGATGTTTTGGGAAAATGTAAGAGCAAAACCAGAATCCAATTGTTTTCATGGACCTGAATTAACGGGTCCGAAGGTAACTGCGTGGTCAAAACCAATACCTTTCACAAATATTAAAACAATTAAACAATTGTCAAAGTCAACGACATCAGCAGTACTGAATGCAGCTATTGGTGGATGCTTTATGCAGCTTGCTCTAAAAAAGGGGTTACCTGTACCTGAACGCTTTACTGTTGTGACTTCAGTGCCGATGTTGCCTTATCCTAATATAAAACCACAGAATAGGTTTTCCGGAGCATTCTTTTCTTTGGAAGTTGGGGGAAATAATATTTCTAGGTTGGAGAGGATCAGAAGTAGTCAAAAAACATTGATAGGAATAATGAAATCTTCGCTGATTTTAATGAATAGTTTACTCCTGAAGTTTATTGGCATCCTTCCGGGATTCATGTCACAAAATTTAACTGATTCAAGGGAGCTTACGTGCCTTGTGTCAAATGTACCTGGTCCTCTTAGTACATCATTTTTATTTGGAGGGGATAAATTAATCGATATTAGTGGATGGGTTCCAATAAAAAATAAAACAGGTTGTTAAAATTGTTATTTAAAAAATTATTTATTAACTAACTAACTTTTTGAAACTGGTTTTTATGGCATTTTTAGGATTTGGAATTTGCTTCGTAAGCTATTGTGGACGACTGAGGGCATCATTTGTTGCAGATGCCTCGATTGCCACCCAATGTGATGTTAACACACTGGCACAAGAGTTTGAAAGTGAAATTATAAATATGCAATCTGAACTTGCTTCCGAAGTAAATGAAGTTTAATATTATTAGAATAATTTATCTTTAGGGATTAAAGTTTTAGCCCGAGCCTAAGGCTTATTTTAAATGGTTTCAACTACAACACAAGCGATAATTTATTAATTGATAAAAATCTACATAATTAAGCCTTTGTGGTGGTGTGTATACTTATGCAAGAGAGTTAGTTAGTGCACATAGTTGTCCAAAATTTATAATTATTTCAATTTATGCATTGTCTCTTAACTTTAATTATTAGCAATTATTCAATCGCAATAGTATTAAAAAATGCATTTGATTAATCATGCCATTGGTCATTTCTTAAACAATCGGTTAAGATCTTGGTGAACTATCTTTTTCATACATACAGACGAGAAAAATATCCTGACTCTGGCTAAAAAGTGCAGCTCAAAAAATGTATGCCGAGAAAAATCCATGAATGCAAAAGTCATTAAGTCGTAATTTATTATGAATAAAATAAAGCTGAAAGAAGCAACAGGAATTCTAAAAAACCATCAAAATTTTATTTTTGTACAGAACTTAAATGTAATTCATTCGTGACAATTATTTAAATCTCATCAATTCAATGCCTAAAATCAAGCACAATTACTCCCATTCAAATTTTATATTTAACAAGCACAGTTAAATCATTACGTGTTCGACCCATATGTTAATCTTATTTTTCACTGAGCAAAACCATAATAAAAGTAAAACAATAAAATAGCCTAAAATCAATAGAAATTATTTGCAACATTATATTTTTATTCATAATGAGTGTACCAACTGAAGTCGTTACCTACTACGTCCATCTTTTTGGGGAAATAGTGATCACAAAGTTTCCAAACCCTATAATAAGCTGAGTAATCACATAACTTTATCACATCGATGTGCCCAAAAGCGATTTTCATATCTTCTTTAACTCTATTGCACCAAAACTTCATTACTTCATCGGGAGGTTGCAAAATAAATTGATGAGCCAAAATTTTTGCACCGAAAGAAGCAGCTTCTATCGCTTTGAAACTAACTTCTTTCAATGCATAATAAACTTGTTCCAAAAAACCAAAATACAACTTGTGTTCTCTCATTACGTAAATAGTATTGACCATTTCTAAAACTTCTTCTCTGGCTATATAATAGCTCAACAACTTTTTTGTACTAGTGTCACCTTCCCTAATGCCTTTCAGCTTAGAAATATTCAAAGCAATCAAATCTTTTTTCTCTTGTACAGTCTTGTCATTGTCATTTATCGTTTCCCTTAACGTTTTAAATATATTTACTATTTCTAGAGCTTCAGGAGGTGGTGACGCGTCCGATGTACAAAGTTCACATCCACACATGTCGTCAACTGGGAAGAATTTATTTTGAAAGAGTTGCTCCCTTATGGTTAAATCGGAGCATGGATTCGTATATGACGTTATGATTTCTTCCCCTGCATCAATATGTTTAACTGCTCTTATGAACATCATGTCTCCAATTACCTGATGAAAACAATTAGCGTCGCAGCAGGAATGATTAATGTAAGAAAATTCAGGTAACCACAAACCTATACAGGGCTCAGGGTTCTTTACTTTGATCTCCGGGTGAATTCTTGAAAATACTTCGTAAGTTACACAGAAACCATGATTATAGGTAAGGATGTCCTTTATTCGTTTTTTGTCAGCTGCTTCATCGTCACTGGGTGCCGGTTGTGGTGTATCTTTTGCGGCGTATAGCTCGTAAAATTCCTCGCATACCCTCGGTTCTTCTTTAGGAGACTTAAGTTTCTGCTGAATCTTGTCCACTAGTTGTACGAGACCTATGTTGTATAGGTCGTATTCGCTCCTTGTGTCACCATTATGATCCCCATCAGCATATTGTAATTTGCATAAAGCAATTGCATTCTGGACAAGTATTAATTCACCAGGTTCGATTGACTTAGTAGCAATGAGACTACGACCTTTGGCTCTTGTAGGGTAATCATCAATCTTTATTGATCCGGAAGTAAATTCGGGAATACCTTCTACATTTTGATCTATATAGGCGTTTACCATCACTCTATTGACCATCCTCATCTTGTCCGTCCTTTTTTGGTGGGATCGTTCCATTTCTAAAGTTTCGACTGAACTCGGACACGTCTTGCGATGGGTTAGACTTAAATGTTCGTTTTGCTGGCTAATATTAAATTGGGAAATGGGGTGAAGTCGACTTCAAAATGAATTTAAACATATTATACCTAATAGATTTAAAAAGGTAAATTGTACTAAATGAACAACATTTATGTAACATTTTCCGTGTTTTTAGGAATTAAAGTTTTAAATTTGCAACACGTACAAAAATATCACAACTGAAGACTCAAGGACTATAGTTCATATATTATTGAATGGACTTTTAAATTCTGATTTGAAGCTTGATTGAGTGATGTGACATGCATGTACTGAATACTGGGAATGATTCTGCAAATAAAATTAAAGAATTTCGAATTTTACCTTACCTGAGGTTTATTTCACTTGATGGATGATAGAAAGATCGATCGTAGATTTTGATACGGACTTAAATTTATGTCGCACTAAGTCTTCAAAACGGCAGCGATATATTCTTGGATTTCAAATGTTCTTGTCTAAAAGTGTCTTATTCGTCCGTGGATTCTTAAACTAATGAAATGAAGGTGCAGGATGCATCAAACCATATTAGAATTAGAAGCTTGGCAGTCACAGTAACAAGCAAGATAAGATACTAATAACATGCAAGGCAATAAGTAATTGACCTGTAACTTATTTATAGGCATCGGTAGGTTCATTGTCATTCTAGCGTATTCCTCTAGTTTTGGAATTTTTCGATATGACATGTTTGACAATTTTCCTACAATTCATTTACTTTCCGATTAAACAAAAGAATTTACAATGGAAAGCATGATTTTTAAATCAGTTCCTGTCTTCGTAAAGACGAAGTGGGATTTGTGTTTGTGTACGAAGTAGAGCTAAATTCATTGACTTCAAACGATTTGTTTAACTGAACGAAGGGACATTCTGTCATTAAAATTAGAATATTTCATTCCAATGGAAATTAGGTATCCAGCAATGATTAATGAACGATAATGTATATAGTGTATGCGGGAAGAAACATTTATGTCGTGAAGTCACTCATCCAAATTTGAATAATAGGTGATGATAACACAACTTTTGTAATGTGACAAACATTGTATCACATAAACGTTGGTCCATTCGCTTTTGCTTTTTTCTTGTCTCGAAATTCTAATTAGGTTATTCAAGATCTAATTTTCCTAATATTATATTTATAGCTTGCCTGTTCAACTGAAATCTTAAACTTGCATGAAATTCCCTAGTCCATTTAACACAATATATACGACATTGTTTTGCTGATTAACTATCCGCACAAATCCCTGTTAAATTTTATGATTTTTAGCCCATTATTGAAATAAATTAATAAATCTAGTCTTTTAGGAATGAATTGGAATAATTTGAATAGGAACTATAATGATGCTGGTAAACTTGACAAAAAAGTTGCCCGTCTTATTAAGCAGTACTTCTAATTTTTATGCACAAAAGAAGAATGTTGCTGCAAGAAATCTCTGCTATTCACTAATTCACTCTATTTTATATATGTATTTCAAAACTCATTTACATTTTGCCTAAATATTTTCAAAAATCATATTTTCATATTTTCATATTGTTAATTTTCTTTTATGGATTTACTATTTTAAAGTTAAAAATAAATAGTTAAACAATTATTCGTCTTATAAATATTAGTTTAAATTTATAATTATCAATACAAATAAAAAATGATCAATCATCTATAAAACACACTTATAATGTCAATAATGTATTGACTATAATTTTATAAAAATACTTGAAGCAAAGAAAAGCCATCATAATTACAATTTTTTATTCTCAAAAATCAGCTTTTTGTCATAATCTCATTTCATAACAAATCATCCATAAATGCTAATTATTTTTTTAAACAAATAACATATGTAATAGAGGTTTAAGCCATAAACAATACATTATGCATTCATACACGAATTTATTATTTAGCGAATTTAGCCAGTAAGAACAACCTAACTGAAAATGTCGTCGTCAGTAAAGAACATTCTAGGTTTTTCAAGACTTCTCGGAAATCAGAATTCCCATTTCATGAACAAACATCACAATTCACAAATGCAAACGAAATTACTTTTTCCCATTATCCATATAAGTGCTAAACCTGATTCACTTAAAACACGTCCACTAAAGTGCACGTTTTTTACATCGTCATTTCATCATCATCACATCAAACTCTTTCCATATATTCCATCCAATCTAACTATGCCTCTCATGTAAAATCCACTATGACTATGACGATCACGAACGGAATCGTAGTAAAAAGATTGAGTAATAAAAAATGTAGTAGAAGCTGCTAGAAATCAACTCGAGAACATTCTACAAGGTAGCAGAACACCCCAGTTGTCTCATTTTGTGTATATAAGCTTTACTCGTACTCACAATAGCATCAGTTCAATTACACAGAACAAGAGAACAAGTACAAAGTGATACAGTCTCAACTTTCCCAAACGTTAATATCTCTTTCGTATACGCTGGAAACGCTGCAATAAGCGAACTAATAGAAAAATATAATACATGTTCTAAAATATATTATAATTCAAAGCGAATTTCAATTACAGTTTTATAACTACTACTACTGAAAAGATTTATTTTAAAGTAACGAGAGTTTACAATTTTTAAGAACATTTCTCAAGGTAAGATTTCAACTTTCAACCTTTTGTATTAGTAAATTACGATACGATATAAGTATAAGTTACCTTAAATTCGTATGTTTAATTAAGTAATTTTATATTTTAACACTAATTTCTAATTTTATTTTGACTTACAGAAAAAGAACCGTTGAATCAAATATTAAAAATGGTGCAAACACAAAAACGAGCAATTGGAATCGACTTGGGGACGACCTACAGTTGTGTAGGTGTATGGCAGAATGGTCGTGTCGAAATCATCGCAAATGACCAAGGAAATCGAACAACTCCCAGTTTTGTAGCTTTCACAGACACAGAACGCTTGGTCGGAGACGCAGCTAAAAATCAAGTTGCGATGAATCCAAGAAATACCATCTTTGATGCAAAGCGACTCATCGGAAGGAAATTTGATGACCAGAAAATTCAACAAGATATGCAGCATTGGCCATTCAAAGTATTGAACAATGGAGGAATACCACAATTTGAAGTTGAATTCAAGGGAGAAAACAAAAAGTTCACTCCGGAAGAAATCAGTTCTATGATTTTGACGAAGATGAAGGAAACCGCAGAGTCTTATTTGGGACAGAAAGTTACCGATGCTGTTATCACGGTTCCGGCCTATTTTAACGATTCCCAACGACAAGCTACTAAGGATGCGGGGATGATTTCTGGACTTAATGTCTTGAGAGTTATCAATGAACCTACCGCAGCAGCCTTGGCATATGGGTTGGATAAAAATCTCAAAGGAGAAAGGAATGTCTTGATCTTTGACTTGGGTGGTGGTACTTTTGATGTATCCATTTTGACTATTGACGAGGGATCTCTATTTGAAGTGAAATCAACGGTAAGTTTTTAAACATTTTTTTCGTCCTATTGAGTAAATTGATCAGAGAGAGAGAGAGAGAGAGTAAAGTAAAAGGAAAAATGAATACTTATGTAGAATTTATTTTTCATTACAGAACGGAAACACTCACTTGGGCGGTGAAGACTTTGATAATCGAATGGTCAACCATTTCTGTGACGAATTTAAGAGAAAGCACAAGAAAGACATCAAGTCTAATCCAAGAGCCTTGAGACGTCTGAGGACAGCATGCGAACGGGCAAAGCGAACCTTATCATCCAGTTCTGAAGCATCTATTGAAATTGATTCTCTTCATGAAGGAATTGATTTCCACAGTAAAATCTCTCGAGCCAGATTTGAAGAACTTTGTTTGGACTTATTCCGTGGGACTCTTGAGCCCGTGGAGAAAGCCTTGATGGATGCCAAAATGGATAAATCTCAAATTGACGATGTAGTTCTTGTTGGAGGTTCTACTCGGATTCCTAAGGTCCAGAAACTTCTTCAAGACTTCTTCAATGGAAAAGAACTCAATAAGTCGATCAATCCTGATGAAGCTGTTGCATATGGGGCTGCAGTCCAAGCTGCCATTCTTTCGGGAGATACTAGCGAGAAAATTCAAGACGTATTATTAGTTGATGTTGCACCACTTTCCCTTGGTATTGAGACGGCTGGAGGAGTAATGACTAAAATAATCGAAAGAAATTGCCGGATTCCCTGCAAACAATCACAAGTCTTCACGACTTATTCGGACAACCAGTCTTTAGTATCTATTCAAGTCTACGAAGGCGAGAGAGCTATGACCAAAGACAATAATCTTTTGGGAACTTTTAATCTTACTGGTATCGCTCCAGCCCCTAGAGGAATTCCTCAGATTGAGGTAGCCTTTGACTTGGATGCAAACGGTATCATGAATGTTTCTGCTAAAGACAAATCTTCTGGAAAATCTGAACAAATTACCATCAAGAATGACAAAGGTCGATTAAGCAAAGAAGAAATAGAACGAATGCTTGCTGATGCTGAAAAATACGCTAAAGAAGACGAAGTTCAAAAGGGAAAGATCCAGGCTAGAAATCAGTTGGAAACTTATGTCTTTGGAGTCAAACAAGCTGTTGAAGAAGCCCCTGCAGATAAACTCCCTGAAAGTGACAAGGAGAAGGTTCTTCAAACATGCACTGAGACACTTAAATGGCTAGATAACAACTTGTTAGCAGATAAAGAAGAATACGAGTCTAAGCGGAAGGATCTCGAGAATGAGTGCAAACCTATAATGATGAAAATGCATGGTGGTGGTGCTAACCCTGGACAAGGATTTCCTCAAAATTGTGGTCAGCAAGCTAGAAATACTAGTGAAGCTGGTAGCAATGGTCCAACTGTTGAAGAAGTTG
>JAQGAA010000885.1:0-18564 GCA_034696425.1 Isotoma viridis | reverse complement strand
ACCATCGTCCTCCATGAGAAAACAGCATTCAATGTCCAAGACATCGATGACTTCTATGCAATCCTTGCAATCTGATGACTATGCTCCACCGAAACCAATTGAAATGTCAGAAAAAGCATTAAGATATGCAAGAAAAGCGCAGCACAATCATCAAGCAAAATTAAAACGAAGTATGTCCACACATTTGACATCAGCTTCAGATCCTTGGGTTGATAATGTTGATGGTCGTAATTTGTACCGATCATCAAGTCGTCACTCTCTCCTCAGCGATACAAGGGTAACGATCATTTTTTTATTAATTTGTAATGTTAAAGAACGCTTGTTTTGCAATATGCCTTTAAAAGCTTGTTTATGAATTTTTTTCATTCATACGTTTTTTTATTTTGCGCTTAGAGCCTACCCTTATCAGGACCACCATCAAGAGACGGAAGTCCTCCATCCCGTGGTAGTAGATTTTATGAAGATTTTAGACGCTTTCCCCCACCATCTTGGGATAGATTTCCAACTCCAGAGGATTACTTTGCTTCATTTGAAGATCTTGTTTCGAGACGTGGTAGACGAGATTCTGCTCGCTCTCAAGAATTTGAGTTAAATCGGCTCTTAAAAGTATACAATTATGAGTTTTTGTTTAAAATTGTGTACCGTTTTTGCAAAAATAACACTTCATTTAATATACAACTACATTATTAAACTCTTTAATTTTATTTGCCAGGATGCTGAGGAGTACAACTACACTCCAGAGGATGTCCAAGTTGCTCTTCGAATGTGTGGAGACAAAAATCCAATAAAATGGCTTCAGGTTTATAAAAATAATTCAAATACTCATGAAATAGTTTTGCAACTTTTATTAGACTCCTAACTGAAAAGTAGGTGAAATGATGTATAAAATTAATTTTAGGAAAACTGGTCAAGCATGGTAGAAACAGTCCAGACTTTGTCAACAAAATACGGTAGAGAAAAAGGAAAAGACAACAACCAAATAGGAACTGTTTCCTCAAACGAAGCCAAAGATTCTCTTAGGTCTCATAAAGGCAACGTATGGGCAGCTGTTACAGAATGCATTGAACAAAGGCGAAAGAAGGTTTGCATTTACATTATTTTGTTTCTTATTTAGCGATAGGATTAATCAAACTAAATACATCTTAAAAATAAGAATTAAATTGAAACAAATGATTTAAATTGTATTCAGTTTAGGGAGCTTCAGTCCAGGGGAACATTTCTACGTGAAGATATACTAACAGCTTTGACAGCAAATTATGGTAACTTGGATGCAGCATACGTTGAGCTTTCTAAAGCTCAACTAAAGCCGTTCCTAATGAGAATCTACGGTCCACCATCTGGGTTGGACAACGATGCAGTTCCTCCATCTCCCTCAGTAAAGAATTTTGATATGGATCAATCTCCATCAATAAAAGATTCAAACTCAAACACCGAACCTCAGGAAGACCCTGCCCCCAAGGCTGTGGTAGAGAAACTTCTTATTCAACCTCTGCAAGACAATGAAACAGCTGTCGTCATACCTGTAAAGTCTGTTGAAACACCGGGGCCTTCTAAACAAGAAGATTCTCAAGCAAAAAATGCACTGGCAAATAAAGAAGAGCAACTAAAAGAATCATCCGAAATTCCAAGCCTTCCAAATAAAGTCGAAAATTTGGAACCAGAGCCAAGGCTTGAGTTACTTGTCTCTAGTGCAGCCAAAGTAACTCAGGAAATTGAAAAAGCTATCCAAGAATTAATAATAAGCAAAAGCAAACCTGAAGAACTCAAGGTTGAGGCCTCTTCAACAGCTCAATTAAAATCCGAACCCGAATCTAATGCACCAGCTCATCATAATGTACGGAGTGACGAAGGAGAAGGTAAAAAAGTCTTCTATTACCCTGAAAAGTGAAAGTAGGTTTGCTTTTGCACTTATATACTTTCTCTAAACTGAATTATCCTTTCATCTAGACTTTCAACTTGAAAAAGGTTAAGTGAGAGTTCAAGGTTGCCTTACTTTTTTATTTACGTGGTCTGGTTGGACTTTGAATTCAAAGAAAGTTTTCCCCTAAATTTTATTCCCTTTGAAAGAACCAATTCTAATTCAATTACAAAATGTTGAAAAACTTGGATGAAGATGAAAGAAAACTTAGTTTAAGTTATAGCTTAATACGAAGCTGCAGACTTTCGTAAAGTTTTCTGTTATATAAATGCCTTGTATAAACAACCTGTTTCAAAAATTAAATAAATATTTGTTTGCAATCATTCAGAAGATGTAAGAATAATATTAAACCCCTGTTCATGCATGATCATTTCTCCTAAACTTAGATGAAAGCTTTGCTGATGCTGTGTCAGACTCTGATGTCAACCTAGCTTCACCGAAAAGTGATGGAAGAGAAAGTCTGGTGGATGTGGAAGAAGACGCCTTAGACGAGTATGAAGATGATATCTTAGAAATTGAGATTGATGATACTGAGGCTAACATTAGTGAATTTATCCAAAATTACGAAATTCTACCTCCAAACCCACCACCAGTTGTACCAACTTCTGATACAAAAGTTTTAGAATCAGAGGAGAAATCTGAGACAGGAAATTTAGATCCGAAAGAAGCTTCTGTAGGCCAAGATCATGATGATGATAACCAATTAAACCCTGTTGGGTCTGCTTCAATAGAGGTTACAGAGAATAGTATTGTATTACAAGATCAAAGTCAACTTAATGATGTAGCAAAGCTTTTGCTCAAACAAGATGAAACTGGGGCTACTTCTCTTGGTATTGACACCAAAGACATTAGTCGATTAAATTCTACAGAGGTTGAACAACTTCTGAGTACGTTGACAACCACATTTACAGAAATGGGTCAGTTTGCCAATGAAATCAAAGAGAAAATCGCTACTGAGATTCAACAACAGCTAGCCGCAGCAGTTAATTCAGTTGCTGTGAATAATGAAAAGAATGGCATTTCAACCTCATCAAAAGCTTCTGCAAGTTCTGAAGGTAAATTATTATCTACTTTGCTTGGGTTTAAATAGATATCGGAATTAGATGCCCTTTTTTAGGATTACTTAGGAATAGTACAAGCTTTACATTCACTTAGAACCTACACTTTTATTTTATTAACCAACAAAATTTAATGTCCCTTTTAAATCCAACTATTATTATAGATGCAAATGAGCCATTATACGAACCCATTACTTTACCTGAATCCATAACTGAAAACGTAAACAAGAAAATCGCAAAGTATAAGAGATTAGCAGCAAAAAAGCAACAAAAAAGCAATCGCCACAAATCCCCTGAGAACAGATCTTCTCATAAAGAACCCTCAGCTTCCCCATCTCCAGTATCCTCAATGACTGATGTTTCCCGAAGAAGGGGTACTAGTCCACCGGAAGAAGCTGAACCCACAACTGGAGATACTTCCGGTTCAAGATCTTATACTGATGCTGAAGTAAAGATTGTAGAAAATACAGGCGTTGACAAAGAAGAAGAGGAAAGGGAAGAACAAGATGCAGTCGCTAACGCTGATTACGAAGAAGTGAATCTGGTTAGGGATGAGGGTGAATACGATTCTGGTTCTGATTCTGCTGAATATTCTGAAGAACTAGAAGAGGAAGAAGCAGAGGAGGTGGAAGAAGAAGAAGAAGAGGAAATCGAAGAGGAAGAGGAGGAGGAGGTAGAAGAAATAAGTGAAGAAGGGAGTGACCTCGTCTCAAGTGATCAAGATGGGGAGGTTCAAAAAGTGTTTGAAAATGATGCCGATGCTTATGAAGAGGTTGACATTAGTCATTCATCTAATTATGACCTTTACAGTAACAAAGACACTGATAAAGTTGTAACTAATAATTCCGCTGAAAACCAAAAAGTTTCTTTTACTACCCTGAATACCCCGTTAGCAGACATTGCTTTGAGTGAAGTAAGCAATTTATTTTTTTCGGATTTAGTTAGCTGGTACCTTTTTGTTATTTTTATTTTCTAATCTCATTTTTTGCTTATTTTTGAGATCTGCTTACGACTTACTAATAACTTATGACAATCTGAACGTTCTGAACAAAGACTGAAATATGACGAAGATATAAGTCTTATTGGGATTTTGGGATGATTATTAAACTCTGCTTGATAACTCAAACTGGGGTATTGTGATCTTATTCGACTACTAATTAATTAAATAATTCAAACACAGGTAACTAACATTTAAATTAACTATAATAACTAATTGTCATATTGTTATATTATAATTATAACTAACTAATACATGACACTTTAAATTAAACTAACTATAATAACTAATTGTCATATTATAACTAACTAATACATCACACATAAGCTCAAAACTAATTGAATAATTTAGATCTAGGACTTACCAAAAACTCGCCATAATTTTATTTTATTAAATCTGTTATCTGTAGAAAAATTCAACCGAGGAAGTTGAGCATTTTCAATCAACCAAGCTTAAAAAGGGCATTCAAGACACTTTGGGCTCTCAACCTAAAAGCGAACTTGAGGTAAAAAAACCCAGAACCATTTTGAATCAGAAATAAACCCAAAGCAAAAATGTCCATTTTATAAAGGTCGTTCTTTTAATATTGTCGTTCTGCTCTGCATTCTAAAAATAAATCCGATCTTACCAACTAAACAGATTAAAATTGCAAGACTGATCAAAGAAGGGAAAAGTGAGACAACTGAGAAAGCCGAGTTGGCCATGAAACTTATGGATATGAACTTTGTGGAAGAAGATGCAATTTTTGCAGCAAATGAATGCTCTTCTTTGTACTCAGCTTTAAGCTATTTGCAACAAGAATGTGATCTATGCGCTGGAAAATTTAGTGCCCGTCAGGTAAGATTTCTAATAAGATTTCTAGATGGATGATACTTGTATGTTGTACATAGTAAAATGTCAAGACATATTCTGTTCCCTTGACTTTTAATAATCTTTTGAGCTTTTAGTAGTGATGATGGGTTCAAATGGATATGAGATCTTTTTATGTTTGCTTTCAGATGGTTTCCATGCTTAAGTGCACTCACGTATGTTGCCAAAACTGTGCCAAGGAGTATTTTACTGTCCAAATTAGGGACAAGACCATTGTCGATGCCACTTGCCCTTTTTGCAGTGAGCCTAGTAACTTGACAGAAGATGCAGAGACAGCAACTGAGTATTTTAATCATCTTGACATCCTCTTGAAATCTCTCGTGGAGTCTCGTTACCATGAAATGTTTCAAAGAAAGCTTAGAGATTGGGCTCTTGCTCAAACTCCCAATTTTAAGTGGTGCTCCAAGGTAATCAATTTCACATTTTGCATGTTATGTTCCTGTCTTATTTACCTACTTTTATGAAAGGATTTCGTTTGTATAATTAATTTACTGATTTGTAGTGCTCTTCTGGCTTCATTACTGAGCCATTGCAAACTCGCCTTATATGCCCGGATTGTAATGCTGTTACTTGTGCAATTTGTCTTGAACAGGTAAAGAAGGGTTTTTGTTCATTTATACTGTTATAGAAAGTTGCATGGCTTACAAAATTAGAGTACAAATGTGATTCATAGTAACAATATAAGAAAATTTGCCTAATTTTCTTTGGAGAATTCTGACTAGCGTACAATCATTCCAAACGTACGAATGTTGCAATTAAAGAAAAAATAGCTTTCATAAATATAGATTTATACCTCGAAAGGTGAAGGTTGAATGTCATTGTATTAGAAAAAGTGAAAGTAAAGTTGAAAATCGACTATAAGTTTTAATTCTAACATCCACTTTTCCTTATTGCAAATTTCCTGTAGGGAAGCTTCTCTACCATAATTAATGTACATAGCTTATGCAAGTTTGCCATTGCAATTAATCTTTACAACTAATCAAATATTGGTAACTTTTTTAATCTTTAGTGGGATAAGGTCAATCATGATCACCGTGAAAGTAAAGTAAAAGTTTGCGATTCCTCATCCAAATCAATTGTCGACTACCTTAATGAGAATAGTATCGAATGCCCTCGATGTCACTTCCGATTTTCATTGGCTCGTGGAGGGTGCATGCATTTGACATGTACTCAGTGTCGACATGAGTTCTGCTCTGGATGTTCAGCACCTTTCAAGATGGGTGTAAAATGTGAAGCTAAACTTCCCATCTGTGATAGACTTGGTCTTCATGCTCACCACCCTAGAAACTGCCTATTTTATTTGAGGGACAAAGAACCGGATATTCTATGCAAACTTTTGGAAGTAAGTTTTCCAACTGAATTTTATTTTTTCTGCATAGGATCATCCACGAAATCTTGTAAAGAAACACGACTCAGAAAGGGTTGAAAAGCGAACTTGAGATTGGTAGTTTTTTGATGAATCGATTTATACGGTGTTTATTTCATGATTTATCTAAGAAATCAAATACAAAAACATTTCACTTCTTAAAGAGTTTAAAAAACCAACTCGATATATATACTTAACTTTTTTCGATGAATTGACTTGACACGACAGTGTTATTCCACGTGGTCGTAATACCTTTTGGGAATGTTACCAGAAGTAATCAAAATATTTTTATTCAAGATTTATTACGTTGATGAATGCATTTATATCATAGCAGAATAATAAAGCGAATGAAGAATTGCTTTTACATCTGATAAACTTGAAAGAAACTGCCTTGCATAATTAATTGTGAGAAGTGTTTACAAAAGTTCATATCGTTTTTATAAGTAGTAAAAGCTCATTACAAACAAATGGATGCGTTAAGACACATAAAGCAGCAATGTTATACATTAACGCTTATAGTGTTGTCCATCAAAGATTTTGTTTATCTACCCTAGTTTTTGATCTGCGTGTGTATTTAATCGTTTCTTTTCACTAGGAAAGCGCAATTCCTTACCTTAAAGAAGACTCTGGAGTAGCAACGGAAGTGGTTACTGGAGGAGAAACGCCAAGAACATCAAGGGCATGCCAGGTTCCTATTCAGAAAGAAACTCAGGAGGGATTGAAGGACGATGTTTGTGGAAAAGAAGCACCTCCTGGATATGCTACAGTTTGCAAGTAATATTTAGAACCCTAATCTTTCTTGAACTATATAGTATTTTACTTGCTCTTTCATTCAATGCACTTAAAAAAAGCTAATTCAGTTTTTGTTATATCTATAAGCTAATGATACTACTAAATTCTACGAGCTTTGCTACAAACATAAAGCTTTTTTGTTTGTTCTACATCCTAATGATTGTTGTTACACTTGTCTTGAAAGATAACATAAAATATTATGAACTTGATTTTCTTTTAAGGGGTCATTACGTAGAGTACTTGGGTTTGCTAATCTGGCAAAACCATCTGGATCCCATTTCTATTCTTAGCAGTGATGACTTGGAAGTGATTATTAGAAGAGCTCATAAGAAGCACCCTGGTAGACCTTACCCTACCAGTGATGAAGATTTTCGTAAAAGACTTTTAAAGGTTAGTTCAATTATGGTTCAATTATTACAACTAGGAATTTTTTAAAAACAATCCTGTGACAAGAGTACTTAAAGGCTTAGACTAAACACAGCGTAATGAAATAAACATTTTAATGAGTATTTGTTAACAAAACAAAAAACACGTCGCATCTATGCACAGGAAAAATACAAAACAATCTGTCGACCTTGTTTCGTTAATGATTTCAATTTTGGTTACAATTCATTGTTTTTATTTCAGGTAATTCAAGATGAAATTCCTTTATAATTAGACTGCATCTTATACGATATACCTGGACAAGGATTCCAGAGCAGAACGATAAAATCTGTGCTTTAAATACAACACTCGGAATCCGAAATGTATATCCATCTTATATCACGTACCTTTGTGTATATAAAGGTACCAGGTTACAACCTATAAATAATATAAAAACATAATTCTCTTTTGAGTTTTGTTAAACTGTACAATTAGCTTTACCGAAATTAATACAACCTTAAAGCTTCGATATGCATGACATTTTTGTAGAGTTACGCTGTAGCATATATCAACTTGACAAGTTTTTGTTCACTTAATATCAATTGTGTTGTGTATTCAATACAGCGTCTTTTTTCTCTTTTTAATTTTATTTGATTGTGACTTGTGAGTTAATCTCAGAAAAATATTGTTGTTTGAGCGATAAAATACCTCAGTTGTACGTGACACGAACAAATTCATTTTGATAGAAAAAATAATAGATTTTTTTACTTTCCGAGAAGTCTTCCTTTTACTGAGTAAAATGTATAACTTTCAACTATAATTATCAAGCTAGTCTGGTATAAAATTATGCTGTCATCAGCATTTTGAGTAAGATTATATTTGCTGATTTAATTTTATATCTACGACAGATGATTTAGTTTAATCTGAAAATCAAACTTACAAATAGTTTTCAATTCAGCAAAGATCTTTTGAGCGGATGGCTAATGATAAGTTTTCGCGAAACCTTACCTGACCTATGTTTGCTGCATGTAACGCTCGAGTATATATAAATTAAAAGTTCCATTAAGGATCAATTATTCAAATTAATTATGGTGTACATACATTTATTTCAATGCGGGTTGTGAAAATTGTTAATTTGTCATCAAACGGTTATAATGTATTGCATGGATCACACTTACGAAATTCAACGCCTAATTTCATTTGATTTATGAATTCTAAAATGGACATTGAGGTGGTAAAAATACTCATCATCACAACAACATCACCACCTTGAGTCCGTCATCCCATTATGCTAATTCTTTACCTGACAACTTTTTATATCTACTCTCAACATTTTTATTAGTTACAAACCTAGTCTTATTGTTATGTTACAAAATCAAAAGCTGATGATGAGACAAAGTCGATAATTGACGTGATCTGGTTTTTATTGAGTTGACTCAATATCTTTATAAGTAGTTTCGTATATACATTACATTTTTACATTACCTATATGTATTGAGTTAAAATGTCCATTATATTTCTTTCTATTACGTACCATGAGGAAACCTTATAGTCCCTTATTTTAATAGGGGCTCTATTTATCGATATTTGACACAAGTAGATATTCGTAGTTTTCAAATGATATTATATTAACTAAGTGAGAAAATTGAAATGCGGCCTAGGCTATAGATAAGGCTATTAATATGAAACATCTGAGGTACATTTCCACATTTCTGATACAGGTTTCTGAAGAAGCTGATTGCGTTGGAATATTTGGCGTCAGTAACTAAAAGTGATTTTTTGTATTTGGAAAA
This sequence comes from Isotoma viridis, assembly GCA_034696425.1. Lineage (NCBI taxonomy): Eukaryota > Metazoa > Arthropoda > Collembola > Entomobryomorpha > Isotomidae > Isotoma > Isotoma viridis. The sequence goes on along the minus strand of JAQGAA010000885.1, from coordinate 9,407 downwards.
ACAACCACCTCGGTTCATTATTCATGACATCGGCTTGACAAGGTCAGATACTTTCATCTATTCAAACTTACTGGCTCATCAAGAACTATGTAGTATAGTATAATATAGCTAAGAACTTCTAAATCGCCATTACCATGATAAGACTCAAGAAAGAAGATATCTAATTGTTAATCGACATCGTATGATCACTTGCTCCTACTGTAAGAGAGCTTGCTTCTGTATTTGGATTGGATGATCGTTTCACGTGTATAGGTTTCATTTTTATGTAATTCCTGCAATACATCTACGAGAACGAGAGCATTCCTTAACCAACAAGATAAGATCTAAACCAGATCCATGATGAAAAACTCCTCTTATATTTCTAACTTGACAGAAAAAAAAGGATTTCAAACGCTAAAAAATAAAGTTTTCGTTACTTTTGAAAGCATTTAACCGTAAGACTGCATGATCGCCAATTTTATTGAAAAATTTCATATCATAGGTGTCATCGAATGCGGGTTATCTAATCTAACTTTTGTTTTTGCGTTATCATCTAGATCGGCTTATAGTCGGAATTTTAGGGTAAAAATAAAATTCATGAGATTTTGTTGAAACTTACTTTCACATTTCTCAGCTTTCAAGAATTCGCATAAAAATGTTATCTACTTGAAGTTCCACAAAGATTACAACTCTTTTTTAGTAGGTTTACTTGATCAACAGTAATGTTTTAAGGTAAATTGCAGCTACCAACAAATTACATGAAAAAACATTGTAAGGTTTTTGCAAAGACTAGAAAAGTAACATCAACATGTAAAGATGAAGAAGCTTTTGCTCAGAGTTTTTACCACGTAGAGTTTTTCAGGTTTAATTTCCACGAAGCCACTGTTACCCGTAAGTTATTCAAATACCTAATTTATTTCATTTGAATGAAACTTAGTAGTAAAAATTACCAAAGTTGAAACTACATAATATTTAAATCGATGACCTTAGGCAATCATATATTCAAAACAATTACACAGAAAACAAAAATAATGGAAACTTTCTTCCAATCAGTTTCTCAAATAAATTTCTCGATTATGATTTAAAATATCAGCGTCATACTCCATTATTCGCAAAAATAATTACTACGCTTTGATTGTGAGTCATTTTGCAATATTGATTAAACAAGTCAAAAAAAGTTATTTATCAATCCTTGCAACTCATTTTTAGTAACTACATAAAAATCTTTCTGCAATAACACGTTTTGTACTTCATGAAGCGACTTAAACCAAACATCATTATTCGCTTAACAAATCGCACATATTATTACGACGCTAAGGACACTCCATGGAATGTACAACGAAAGCAATATTGTTATTATGGTTATATTATCTCTAATGAAGACTACCACAATAATAAAAGCAAATCGAAAATTTCGCAAGAGAGCGAAAGTTGATGACGGATTGACAAAAATTGAACCCAACTACCCTTTTTATTTTTATCCCCCTCTCATACCTTTATTCCCCTTATTCATTAAGATTCAAAGCTGTAATTGTAATAAAATAACATAAAAATGTAGGCCATGGACATTCCGAATTGGATTGCGTCGCGATCTTGCCTTCTGATTCATATACCTACATCCTGCCACACTTTTAATAATAATGAAATGGCCTGAGACAACCACTGCCCATTCAAGTAACCAATGAAAATAGCATGACATACTAACCATGCAATAAAAGGTCATGTTACACTGCCAAAAAATTGCAATGAATTTATATTATAAATAAAGACATAGTAATTCACTACATTCAGATAATTCTGAACAATTTCTTACTAATAACTTCCTGCCTATATAACAGGAAGAGAAGTGCGAAGATTGTTTTGCTATAATTATAAATTTTACTAGATTTTAATAATAATACATACTAGCATGCAACCGAAGAAAGTATATCAGTATGATATTAGATTCGCAAGCAATTATTGAGTGAGAACGCACCCACTGAATTTAATAATGTCTCTAAGAATGTCGCCACGTCGTCGTGTCGCATTACAGTTCACCTCACCCTAGACATGATGACGATTTTAGATTTTGTCAAAACAATGAACCAATAAAGGGTTGAATTTGCATGTAGAGATTTAGTTAAAGAATTATTGCATATTAGCCAAGATTTCTTAATTTAATGCGTCTCAGAACTCAAATGTTGTTGATGAAGAGATTGTACTAAAAAAACATTAAAAAGTTTACAGATACTTTCCTTATAAATATTTATATCAATCTAATTAATTTATATTGATGGACTCTGATTTATCTTCGATGGGACACATATTACATGTTTGATTTTTATCACATTCGAACCAGTTTGTGACCAATCATTACCTTGCCTTAGCGTCCTTCCCATTTTCTACACCAATCAAGTTTTGTATTCAGGTACAAAAACTGGAAATTATATTATAGAGCGTTGTCGTCTTTCACAATTTAAATACATAACATTATGATAATGACATTAAGCTTAAAGGATTTTGGACGAACCTAAGTCTACCTTCATTGTCAACCAAAACTACTAGCACTTGGGATTCAAGTCTTCACATCACATTTTAACTTTGATTGATACACACTGAGCTGTAATCGATAAAACCATTTACTCACAAATTTCCAATAATAGACAACAGACCTGTGAAAAGGGTTGAATCTCCTAATTGATTCTATTGTTAACCTTTCCTTAAGTCCTGTCTAGCCAAAGCCAAGAAAGTAGCCACTTGTAGAATTGCACAATTAACCCTGTCCTGCATAGTCCAAGACACTAAAATTATTTATATAAAGTTACTAAATACAAAGCCAAAAAATATACAACATTGTTTTTATTAAATTGTAGTTTCTATTATATTCCTTAGTAAGCACTTCAAAAAAGTCTGTTACATTATTTAGTTCAAATGTTTTAAGTGAACTGCAAAACCTTCGAAACCACTTTGATTGCAGTAGGAATAGAGATTCCAGAAATTCTTTCCTTCGAGTAATTTTCTATCGTATGCAAAAGACTGAGTTGTATGCTATCAGTATCTGTCATAATTATAAAATACTAGCAAAGCAAATAACTACTTTGAGATTTATGCTTCCACTACAATTTCTTCTAACATTAAGATATTATACTTCAGTACAAAATTTGATATCCACCCAACTACAACATTAGTTAACAATAGTTAAACATTAGATACAATTCTTAGCCATCAATTAAGCTTTTACTCCTTTAACAATAAAAACATCTTTGAATAATAAGATTTAATCATTTAATCCTAAGGGTAGAGAGGCAGAACAAAACAGTCAAATAGTTAGTATTTCCTTCAAACTTAAGACTTTATAACTTCAATTGTTTCTAACTCATTAGTCAACTCGTATAAATAGGAGAAACAATAAGCCTAAAAAAATCTGTTACTATTTGTACTCATACCGCATAGGTTATAATCTTGATGAAATCCATTTTATCCTTTCCAAAGTTGTCCAGTTTTAGTAGTTCAGTTTACTACCCTTACTACTACCTAGTTTATTGTCTTTATTATAACTATCTTTACGGAAAGTGTTCATATTATATTAATATTTATAATCTGGTGACATAATCATATTGTTAGTTAAACTCAACTTATTCATAAGTTTTGGATACCAAAAAACTTGGAATTCAATATGCCTGATCATCAAGGGGTAGGTGCAAGTACTGGTGGTGGCTTACATGGAAGCCAGACTCAGAAGCGTCATTGGAACGTACGAGCATCAGAATTTGCTAAGTGCACTTTTAACCCCATACGTTCTATTGTTGATAGTATGAAATTGGAACCACATCCAGACAAGCACATGATCGCTTTATCCATTGGTAAGAAATTAATTCATTTCTTAAATTTTCTTACTAAAGAGAATCTTGGTCATTATAATCTTTAACTCTGTCGAGTTTTTTGAAAACAAAATATGACAAACAAATAAAAAATGATATAGAAGTATGAATTCTCAAATGTTTTCATAATGAGGAAGGAATTACATCAAATTAGAGTGTATTATTACGGCTCATTATTTGTCATCATGTTTCGCCTAAGGTTCTCTTTTACAATTTACACTAACCTTATACCATACTTCAACTGTTAGGGTGGATATTATAGAACTCATCAGAACCTATCTTACGTTGTAGCCAATTGAAGTTCAAATCAGCCATTAAGTCGATTAAATTTTTTGCAAATTGAACAAAAAATAAGATATTTATAAGCCAAAGGGGTTGTTAAATTTTGAGGAAGTCGATTGTTTTAGAGTTTTCTGATTTGGTTATTAACTATAAAAATTGCATACGTCGAAAACAATCTGCTGGACTAAGAGCATTGTAGAGGAAGTTAGACAATGTCATAAAGTACATGAACTTTTTTTATTCTGGTGCCCATGAACTTTTTTATGGAAAGGTATTTGATTATTTTGACAAATATCTTGCCTCTTTAAACTCACACAGAAAGAATGCAAAGTAAATTATAAATGTGGAGGCTTATCATGATGTCTATTAAAGATAACTTGTAGTTTTTAATCTTAACTTCAACCTAGGGATGCAGGTTATTGCACATCAATTAGACTTTGATATTAAAAATTGAGTTAAGCTCAGATTTCAGATTTCCTTATATATGTATATTAGACAAATGGATGAAAAAATATTCATTCTTAATAGAACTGCTGAGTTTGAACTATTCTTCTATGTATTAAGAGCAATGCTCCTTATATGAGTCATTAAATTAGTTAATGTGTTTAAAACTGGATAAAAAACTTCTCATGACAATATATTTTGTCTTTAGATTATAATGTTAGAAAATATGTTAGACTTACTAATTTTTGCACAAGTTATCTAAAAATTTGCAAATCTTACATATAATTGATAGTCATAAAAGTGGCAGGTCGGGAGTATTACTGCATACACATAGCTAGTTATATTATCTTTATTGATCAGAGTGAATGACATAATTTTTAAATCATAGCCATTTTGTATATCATTACAAAACAATGTAATTTCCTGAAAAAATTTGATAGTTTTATAATCCCAGCCAAAGGATTAAACTATTTAGTCAAACGCATATCAAGTCTTAAAATTTGCAATCTTTTGTTTCTTTCTTTCTTTTCTTTTTTAAATTTAATACAAGTTTCAATAACTAGTCATCCTTTGTCACATAACAAAAAAAAATTGCAAACCAGTTTTTATCCAGTTTTACATCTCTATCAATTGTAGCAATGATGGTCCAGTTTTTGACGCGTATGATCAATTAACTTTGTCTTTTAGGATGCGAAATAAAAATTACGAAAGCACAAACAACTTAACCTTAATCACCTATACACAATCTATTGCCTCAGCAAACACTTTTTACATAAAAGATTTTTATGCGGAAAGTTAGCATGGTTAATTAAACCTTTGATATTATATAACTTGCAGGAGATCCAACAATATTCGGAAACCTAAAACCCCACGAATCCATTATTGAGGCAGTACAAAAAGCAGTACAGAAAATGAAATTCAATGGATATGCCCCCACAACGGGTTACCTCGATGCTAGGACAGCAGTAGCTGAATATTACTCAACCTCAGAATCTCCATTAACTTCAAATGTAAGACCATTATGTAAAACCATTACCATACTTTGAAACCAAGATCAAATTTAGTGATTATTATGTGGCTTGTTCTGTATAATTTGACATGATACTTTTATAATAGTATATTACCAGCAATGCATTATTTTTATCCAAGCAAATAGCTTTTGATTGGGGAACCAGTTTACTATTTTATAGGAACAACAGAATATACTAAAAAAAGTAATCATTAATCTTGATATATTTATTTAGGATGTGATCTTATGCAGTGGTTGCTCCCATTCTTTGGATTTATGTATCTCAGCATTAGCTTCCAGAGGACAAACAATTTTGATGCCTCGGCCAGGGTTTTCAATTTATAGAACTCTCGGTGCAGGTTATGGCATCAACTCTAAGTTTTATAATCTAAAGGTAAGTTCTCAAACAAGTTTAGCCTAAAGTTTATTTTTTAATTCTAAATGTGACCTCTAAAGTTAATGACAAATTGATGCATTTAATTAGCCCGAGGAAGGATGGGAAGTGGATTTGAACCACTTAGAATCTCTCATTGATCATAATACTGCAGCTATTATCGTGAACAATCCAAGCAACCCGTGTGGTTCCGTATATAGCGAAGAGCATCTTCGTGACATTCTTGACGTTGCTGAGCGGCATTGCATCCCAATTATTGCCGATGAAATATACGATTTTTTTGTAAGTTTTAAAAATCGCTTGTATTATAAAACAGTATAGTGTATGACTATTTCACCTGTACTTGACCTGATACATTTATTGTTAAATTCCTCATTCCTAAAAAATTAATTATATGATTTTATTTCATTGAAAGGTTTTTAAAGGGGAGACGTTTCACCCATTGGCAACGCTCAGCAAAAACGTTCCAATTCTCTCATGCAGCGGTTTAACAAAACGGTAATTTAAAGAAATTGAAATTAAACGATTCACAGATTCGCTCATACCTGATAGAAACATTAATTTAATGTATGATGAATAACCAGTCTAATAATAATAATAACTGTGATGTTTTTTTTAGATACTTGGTACCGGGCTGGAGAATGGGATGGATATTAATCCATGACAGAAATAACGTCTTCGCTACAGAGGTAATGCAATTATCAAAGTATTAAAAATTAAATTCCTGTTTCTATTCTAAAATATAGTTCTGAGATTTGAGATTTATATTTCTAAAATAATTTTATTCATGAATTTTAGGTCCGGGATGCATTACAAGCTTTGAGTCAAAGACTTATTGGAAGTAACACAATTGTGCAAGGCGCTTTGCCAGATATTTTGAAGAATACTCCAAAATCTTTTTTCGATGAAACCATAGCCCAAGTGCAGGTAGGTTTCTAGGTTCTGAAGGGCTGATTAACTGAAAGTTCTAAGTTTAATTTTTAATTTTACGATAGGCTAACGCTGAAATAGCATTTGAAAGAGTTCAGCTTTGTCCAGGTCTTCATCCAGTGAAACCTCAAGGAGCAATGTACATGATGGTAAGCTAAATCTTTGTTTATTCTGTCAATTAATAAATTCTTATAATCCGAAAGATTTTTAACTAGTTTTCTCTCAATGCAGGTGGGAATCGAAATGGAAAGATATCCTGAGTTTGCTACTGAGTTTCAGTTTGTCGAGCGCTTGGTTTCTGAACAATCTGTGTTTTGTCTCCCTGGGAAGGTATGCCCTATAGACAATCCATATTATGTCATAATTACCTATAGTCTTAAGTTTGTTATCTAAAAATATACCCTTGTATAAAAAATAGTGTTTCGACTATGAGGACTATTTCCGTATCGTTTTAACTGTCCCAAAAGAACAACTGCTCATAGCAATGGACCGCATTATGGAGTTCTGCGATGATCATCACCTCGAGGAGAAGAATGCAGGAAGACAAATTGTGGAAGTCAATGGAGAAGAGGTTCATATTGACCACACCATACCGAATTTCTGCAGCTCTGGTCCAATGGCCAAAACATGAGCTGCGACTCTAATTATGAGTCGAATAATAAGTCCGAAAAATCCTGAAGATACAAAAATTAGGATATGCTACATACTGTCGACTAACTGGGCAGTTGTCTACTTTATATCCGACAAAAAGGTTGCCTTTTTAAAGTTCATTTTAAAGTTGCCTTCAAAAACTGGTTCTAAGGGGTATCATTTTAGGTGAAGGTGACGTACTAGAAATTTACTGCATCACTCCAAATGATGTCTAATAACTATTACAAATTTAAGACTTGACTTATTACGTAAAAAAAATTAGACTCGCAATTTTTTGTATAATTAAGTTTTAGCCGATGAGCTTCAGGTAAATATATATGTTACTTGACGAAATTTATGATCCGAATAAATGAAGCATACAAGATAAACAAATTTGAAAATTGATTCAAGGGTTTGCAATTTATTTAACCTTTTTATATTTTTTATATCCGTTTTCACCTCTTTCTGCGTTTTCGATCAACAAACAAATATGGTAATACAGTACTGATATATTTATCTCATGTCAAAAATGATTTTTTCGTAATATTAATTTATTAATTAATTTAATTATACTTACATTTTTTTGTATCTTACTTAACACACATTTTAATATTTAATTTATTTCGTTAGACACCTATAAACTACACAGCGTTATTCGTTTTTTTCTGTATAAGTTCATGTTCAAAAAATCCAAGCGCTCATAATATTGTAATATATACGTACTGTACATGACTGTAAACACTAAATGCTAGCAGTTTTGTTAACTGGTTGCGTTGCGATGTATTATCTTCTATCGTACTGCGTTTGCACGGGTTCTCCTTGCGAGAAAAAATGTGTCTCATAAAAATTTTCTTCGTCAGTCCTATATCAATTCAAGAAATTACATTACGTTAATGTGTTTAGGTTTACATTACAGTGCAATCATCAGCCTCATCTTTTAAATTAATTACTTGATACAGTTTAAATGATCAAATTTAAAGGCTTGCTAAAACAAGTTGCGTAAATATCTAAGTAACTCTTTTCAATAACAGCCGTCGACTCATAGTCAGATAAGAAACAATTTATCTACTTTATATAATTAAACTACGAAAGGTAACTTTTAATGATGCCTTCTGGCAGCATGACTAAATTAAATCTTGTATTGAACAAGGTATTGCATTGTTTTAATCCCAAGAGCACTCTAAGAAAGCTGCAAAAATGGGGATATTATTTATAGGTAAATGTCCCTCTTCGTAGTTTGAACTGATGAAGCTTATTACAAGTAAATGCAAGTGTTTGTTATGTGTGTGGGTACACCTTTAAATCTTAATCAAAAAGAACTTTTACTTACGAGAAAAACAAAAAAAATATGCATGCCAGCATGACTAGTTTCAGTTTAAAGGCTAGCTGCGTTCAATTCATGCTGCATTTTTTTAGCATTAGAAGTAGAAGAAATTTGTCATTGATTGGCACTGCTGATAAGAACTGACGACTAAATAATTTGACTCGGAACAAGAAATAACAGATAAATTGACGCAGGAAAAAATTATGAAAAATCTTAATAATATTGTGATGGATTCAAAATAAAAGAATTGATCAAGAAAAGCCAATCAATCGCCTTTAAACCTTACAATGATACACAAGTCTGCTTATATCTGTGATATTAAATAGGCAATCGATTACAGTACATTAAAACGACCTAGAAATATCATTTTTGCATAGCTTTGGCAGTATACAGAGTTGGTCATTTTTGGCTACCGAAAACATCCTAAAGATTTTGTTCACTGAGCTTAACAATAAATCACAGGAATTAAATTGAAAATTATCAATCTAAGTAAAACAAGCTTGAGCAAAAGTAAAATCATAAACATCTTTAAAAATTTCATTGGCCTATTAAACT
>JAQGAA010000884.1:0-18566 GCA_034696425.1 Isotoma viridis | reverse complement strand
TGCAATGGAATAATACCCACAGACATCCAGAATCCATCTGCAACAGTTTTATAAAATTTTAACTGTACAATACTAACCTCAAACCCAATCACAAATGGTCATGAAGTCATGTCATAGTCATAAAAAGTCATCACATAATATCCAATAAATACCATATTATTTTTTATTTCATGGAACATTGAAGTTAATATGATTTATCATAAGTTAAAGTAAATTTTGTACTTAAAAAGAAGAGCCTGGTAAGCTATCAACCCCAGTCCTTTGTCCACTTTGTCCTGTGCTTCATCTCTCCAACTTTCAGTTCTGGAGTTCTTAAAAATAAGAAAAAGTGTCTAAGAAGTTTTTACTCTGTGAAAAGTGCAGTTTCCACTTATCCAGCATTCCTTGGCCGTGTCTTTTATAGTGGTTGGTGTGCAAAGTGATTTTTTTATTTCGTTCTCGACTCTTCTCCTTTGATTAAAGATATAATATTATCTTTAATTTTCAGGCCAACTCTTAACTGAGCTGAAGCAGAAGAATTGATTCATGTCAGCATACTACTTCGTGCTCATAAATTATAACTTTTGTGCTACCATTTTTATTTAAGTTCAGAGGCTACATACAACAAGTTACATAATAAATTAATAAAATATACTACTATCAAGTTTTTTGCACTGAAAGTATTAAATCGAATTGAATAGTAAACAAAAGACAAAAACTACTAGTACACAGATTGCTGGTCAATTTTAATAGAAGAATATTCTATTATTCTAAAACATTAAACATTTCATTTTCCCATTTTGGAGAAATATTTTGACAATTTTATGATATACCTGAGGCGAGCGTCGAACCTGTGGGAGGATATATTTGAGCCGGCGAAGAGGGTCATAGCTCGGAAGGACGAGCTGATTCCCAGGCAGAATTGTCGTGGTGGGGACTCTGAAGCGAATATTTTATACATAGCTGGACCCTGTCCACGTAAGATGATTTTGATTTAAGTTTATGGGACATTTTTGAAATTTTAAAAATTTATTAGACACTTTTGAAATTTATTTGAAATTTGGAAAATTTATTTGAAATTTTTGAAATTTCTAAAAATTGAGTGAGAGTGGAGGGCTTGAAAATGCACATTAGTTTTTACGAGATGCGTATTGAACGCTCATTTTTGACCTATTTGGATCCGCTTTTGTAGATCATTTATTTTAATATCAACATGGATTTTGGACCTGTTTATGACATTGAATTTTTTTGCTACTTCTTGTTTGTGAACGTATCATTTCTTTTTTATGAGTATTGACAATTTATTAATGGACAATCTTTCAGTAGTAGTTGCGAAACTACTATTATTATGTTTGTTTAAATTATGACATTTTATAAGGTTTAAGATAAAACGGCCTTGTTGCATCATGACTCATTTCCTAGTTTTTTTTTGTAACACTTGCATTTTTATCTTAAAACTGCATCATTTAAGAAAGTCACAAAAATATTTACTGGGTATCTCTGTACACAAAAAGTATAGTCGGCTAATTTTAATAAATCACAATTTAACGTTCAAAACTCTAAACAATTTGACCCTAATTCTTTTTAGGTTGTGGTGCTTCAGAAATGTCGGCAATCCCTATGGGGGCCTTTGCGGCTCATAAACTTCGAGATAACCAGAACGGCGGCGGTGGAAACAGTGGCAGTGGAAAAATTCCAGGTCAAAGTTCATTCCAGCAAACTCCTGGAGCTAGCAATGGTACTTTAATATGAACAAATTAACTAAAAATAAAAAAGTTAAAAAAAACGCTTTGATTAAAAGCGTTTAATTAATAAATAAACTTTTTTCTTCCAGAATTGCCATACAATCCTCCAGCCCAATACAATGGGAAATTGATGAATTCAATTTGGGGAATGTACAATCGCTATTCGGTTCATAACATCAAGAGCCATATCGCTTTCGACAAGGTTTAAATTTAGGCTTTTATCAGATTTATTATGAGTTACTATTTTACCTAGTTTTAATTTTTGAAACAAATGTACTGATCCATAGATATTTAAATTTAACAATAAGCAACACACACGCGAACTGATATTTTCTAATTCTCATTAACATTATTAAAATAATTATAATGTATTACAAAAGAAAGTATGAACACACGTTCAATTTAATTTAAGAAGCAATGTGATGAAATATTCAATGTGATTCTGAACAACAAAATATCTCAAATTATTATTGTGTATAGTTGAAATCAATGTGATATTATACCAACTTCCGATGAAATCCATTAACTAAATTACTATAATATAAGAACAGAGATACTTTATAAAGTAGTTTCAATAAGTAAACTGCTTTTTAAATATTTTTCTTGTGTCTGCATACTTCAATTATAGAATTCACACAACGACATACCTGGCCTGTAAAAAACTAGGGGATATACCTCATGCATAAATCTGATGGCCTGAACAATATAAACCTTATAATAATTACAAAAATTTCCAAGCTTATCGCACACTTACTCTCTGTATGATAACAATGTTGATTATGATTACTCATTAAAAAAACTTTTCTGGAACATTATTAATTGATTGTAATGATTTTTTTGCACAAAAAGTTCCTCTTGAGGCGCATTGAGACAAAGTCATTTTCTGTAGAATCCCTGAGATAAAGCCAGCGTTGAGACAATCCCCTGCACCTGACACGCTTTTAACATCTCCTTCTTCCACTGCAGGTGCTGGATGAATCAGACTTCTAGAGACGTAATCATTATCATCATCATCATCTCGGGAAATTACCTGAAATTATCCAATTATTTTAGTTGACAAATTATAGAAGACCTAAAAAGATATGGGAATAACAATTCTATGTATATACTATGTGGTTAATTCATTTTGTAGAGTATAAATAGAAAGGTAGGGTGGTTGAGAATGAAGGCATTTGAGCATTATTGTTAAAAGAATGCAGGTAAGGTAGGTTGGTTTGTAATGAAATGTAATGTAATGTAATAAAGTAATCTTACCCAAATCCCATCTCTCCCCCTGGTAAACAGAATAACCTCAAGTGCGACAAATTGTGTGAAACAACGAGAGAACAAGGATTGTAATTGAGATTTGGAAAGGTCAAAGGTGAAAGTATTATTAGTCCCACAAGAGCTAGTCTCCTTTGATAAATCGGCATGAAGATCTATTTCAGTGATACTCATCAGTTCCCGAAGATTTGGGGAAATGTACCGCAGTCCAGCCCAGTACTCCCGGGGGACTTGTAGAATCTTCTTGGCTTTGCGGACTTCTGTCGGTTCGAACCACACTGTGGTTGGTTATGTTATGGTTTCGTATTTTTGGTTTTTAGTTCCGAGGTATTATTTGCACGTACATTACGAACGTAGTAACGTACGTAAGTTTTGGGTTAAGGTTACATTCAATTCAACATTTATTTTCCCCGATTCGCAATTCATTCAGTCCATAGAGTCCCCCAATTCATTCATCACACATCAGGGACATCCACATTCAGAATTCGAAGGAGGTTTCGTGCCGTATAATAATGCAGTTTCCGGTGACATCCAATTCAGTCGTGGTAAGTTGTAGAAAATGTGGTTTAGAGATAAAAATTCGATTTAGATCGAAGTCCAAGTTCACACGTAGCCAAATCATGGATCCGAATATCACACCATAATATGCACATCAGAGAGGTTCACAAGGTACAATAGCAGTATCAATTGTAACCCCAAACATGAAAAAAAGTAATGTAAAGAGACAGACATGTTTATCATATCATTTTGTAGAATAGAGAATTTTAATTAAGTTTCATTGTTTTAATCTATAGAAATCTATTGGGGCTAGTAGTAATAATAGTAATTAGTACCCGGCAATCCATGTACTACAGGGACTTTACTAAATTGGATGTACAGTAAGTATGAAAGGTGCAACTTTGTAGATTCAGCACATTACCCATGAGAGAGATACGTTTTATTTTCTGATTTACCAACTCTTATAAATGAATTAGTAGATTGAAGTAAACAGCTACTACTGCAAACTGCAGTGGAGGTAACTAAAAAATACTAATCCCAACAAAATGCACCATTGTCAAAATTACAATGAAATGAAACTGCGGGCAAGAGCATTTCAGTGTATTGCATAGATATCATTCATCTAAAAACTACCAATACATTTATTTTTACTTATACATTTATTAAATTCTAATTCATTTAAGGTTGCTAATTTAAAAATTCTCACAAGCAGATTGCATTAACAAACTTCTGGAATGTGGAATGCCAAATTTGAGTTAAAATTAATATTAATCCAAGATATTTCGATTTTCCTCACAACTTGATTCTACAATAATTGGGAAATTAATAATTAGTCTTTGAGTAACATTGCTAATAAACACTTCTTACAACAAAGACACTTCCAGTCATACTGCAATTTTTGCGATATTAGCAAACCTAATAATACCTACCTGCAAAAGGTAACCTTATTCTATTTTAGGTAAATTAAATTAGTACATTCGGCTTTTGCAAAGTTTTTAATCAAATAAACCTATTTCATTGTGTTTCAATAGGAAAATCACATTATGCGCTTATCTCACCGGGAATCATTTCCCTTGGGCCTGGGGCTGGGCTACAAAATGAACCTACCTAATGGGAATTCAGGATTGAATTGGATTCTGAATGTGAAAGTTCATTAGTGAAAGGGAATAAATAGCACATGTACTAGGAAATGATGTTTTTGATGTATATATGTGGGACTTGATCTCTCTCGCTTTTCCAAAATCCTATTTTTCTATGAATATTATTTCGTAATACCATCAAATTATCTACTTTGTACTTACCAACCCCATATAATCCCAGAATTATATAATTAATTAACTTGTATTAAAAACCATTAGTCTAACCTGGGACATCAGCCTCTAGACATATCTTCATGACAGCGGTCATAGCACCCATGGATATATTAGCATCCATAACCACAATGGAAGCATTACTAATGGCATCTCCACATTGTTGGACAATCAGTTTCTCAGATATCTTGTTATGAATGTTCATATCCCCAAGTCCAAAAATACATTCTCCTTGATGATTTAACAAAGCTGAATAAACAGCTGTTGAGTTGTCTCCACTAAATGTAAAAATATGGCTCGTGTCCTGTATCAAGGCAACAAAGAGAAAGTGCATAAGCTTTGAAAGGAATTGATTTCTCATTCCATCCAATCCCTAGGCACCTTAGGTAATGTATGCATCTGCATGTCGCATTTTTGAAATAACACATCTAAAAGTTAAGGCATCCATGTTTCGTTATCTAACTTGCTATTAGTTTCCATCACATTTTTCCGATCGATCTACCTTAAGTTTACTCATTCGTTCGAGCAAACAAACCCTTATTTTAAAACGCTATTACTTAGAATTCTCTATTATTTACTATGAAATAAGTAGTGTATATACTTAGATGATTGTGTACTTACCATATTCGTCTCATGGAAATGTTTCAGCAACTCTCTTCCGAAGAGGTCGTCTCCAATGGTTGAAATCAGTATGGGATTGTGTCCCAGTTTGCCTAATGCTTCTGCGACATTTCGACCAACTCCCCCAGAGGCTGTCCTGATTTTTGTGTTGTGAGTTCGTCCATCAGCCTGAAACCAGAAGACCCAGACAAGGAAAACTAAAGATAAACGTCTCTAGTTGGCAATGAAATGATATATAAAAAGAGTAAAAGATCTTCTTTATGTCCCAGCTCCTTAAAAATTCAATCTAAAAAGACTGCACTTTTAAGCTTTCCATTTTGTAAATGTCAAATGTCATCATTCATCGTTGTATTTCACTACATGTTTAGATGTAGAGTCAGAGGGCACATGCAGTATTTAGCATGAGGGTAAAGTGAAAGCCTTCCCCAAACACAATCTTTTTAAAACTGCATAAACTGACTTTAGCTTCAGATAGAAAATGCTGTTAACAGCATTAATACCAATGTGTTTTGGATTGTCATTGTCTTTAATTTATAACTGTGGTATATTCCCCAGAGTGATGATTGCAGTCACTCTAGGCTGCAGACCACAGGTCGGGCTCTGTTGGGTCGACCATTTGGAGAAAGTAGTACTAAATCTAATCTTCAATGACATATGTTTGAGGCATTTGCATGTTTTGAGGGTGTTTTATTAGCATTATTAAGAGGATTTTAGACTACAGCTTGTCTACGTTTACTCTGCAATGAATTTTCTCTGTATGAACTCTCTTATTAGTTGTACATAAAGAAAAACAGAATGATAGCACATCCACACTGTATTAGATTTGTTTATAGACCGAAATGATCCTGTCAGATGTGGGTTGGGTTTCGTTCATTAAAAGAGCTTACATGGATTTGTTCATGATGGATTTACTACAAGTACAACAATATTGGTTTGTTGTCTTAATCCCTAATGAAATAACAGTAAATTTAGTGAGGTAGATTAAGGTTTGTTCCCATCATATTCAATACTAAAGACTTAAAAAGTTGTGTAAATCTTTCTACCCCAGCAATTAATGGCCTTCGACTTAGCAAGTTATTTTTGACTTTCTCTGAGGCTAATCATAAATAAATTTTCTGCAGGGGCTCTATCTATACAACTCAGATATAAGAACAGCATCGGATTTTCCAAAGTCTTTTGCAAATGCACACACCTGTATGTTACCTGTATGATATGAAACTTCAAGAAAGTATTTTAAATTTAACAGAACAAAAATCTTTGCAATTAATGTAATATATTAATTTCAGCACTTTTCATATGACGACATTTTTCCCTTCAACTTAAGAACAAGTATTTAGAAAAACATCGAAATCTTTCCTAACTTTAATTTCTTTAAAATATTAGAAGTGTTAAAAATATTACGCCTACTACAACTACATCCGTTCTCTTAAAATCTTAGCACACTACACTTAAAGTAAAATTGTATTTCGTTCATTTCATTTCAAGCTCTGAACAACACTTGTTACCCAAAGTGAGAGCAATTAAGTATAAATACAGACCAAAAACATTTTACATTTGCATAAAACATATAATAATTGTCTAAAATTTTTCCCAAGGTTAATGACGACTTAATAAATTCTGACATTTTGAGACAGGTCACGGCATGAAATGAAGATTTTGATTAATGACTTCCCCTCCCCACTCTCTCTCCACTACTCAGCTTGCCACTTTACATCCGACTTTAGTAATTTTATTTTATCAGTTTGTTGATTACTAAAAGCAAAAAGCAAATATTACATTGCGGGCGTAGACCTCAATGACCACAACTTCTAAGCACAAGGTCATAATTTAAGACAATATAGTAGTGGTAACAATTTAAGTGCAAACTGCAACTGACACAATAAATCCTTAAACTTTCTCTAACTTTCTTAAGCCAATCTTACTCTCTTGAAGTTACTCCTCTTTCTCCTTCAAAAGAAAGTAAGGTGGTTGCAAATTCGATAGTCATTACAGAATTGCATTCTCATTAATCCATTAGAGTCGAAGGTTATAGTACGTAGCTTGATGAATTTTACCTCAAATCCGTATTATATCCTAGAAGCAACCCCCACAAACATATCTATAACATGTATTACATGCACCACATGATATTTTGTAGTCTTTGAGATGACATTGCAAACTGCAAGTATACATAACAAGGTATCGAAGGTTTTGTATAACAAGGTGTATCGAAATTCACATTTAATATGCATAAGAAACTATAAAATCGAATTACTTTACAAAACCAAGAAACTAACCAAACAATAATAAGGTTTTCGGTACAACTACGTACCTTATTAGAAAAACAAAAGCATGTTTCTCCAATTTTAACATTACCAGTTACCAGAAGTTGTAGTCACCGCATCACTCTCACCACAAAACTTGTTTGTGATGGTGAGATGAAGAGAAAGCTAGAAAACTCGACCACAATCAAAAACTATAAGTAAAACGGTAGTCATCAAAATGTGTGTAGGAAGTAAAGGTGGATAAAAGTTCCAAAATATATTGCACCCAATTTCATCACTGACATGAAATCCAGTTTATTGTATCCCCTCTTGCATTTCTTCTCTCTTTAGATTGTTTCATTCTAAATTGAGGACATTTTAGCAATTTACTCGGTTAGACACTAAATTGGACTCCTACTTGCTGGCTGAGCTACCACCACGAACTAACCAACTACTACCACTACTACTACTAACTTACAAAACTATACGTTCTTTTACTCTTATTAAGGTTTGCGTGTTGTCGTGTCTTTTTGTCCCGTGTGTCCCAAACTTATGTTCACCTTAGACAAGGATTGCGAGAAAGTTCGTGTGTGTTATACGGATATATTATAATAGGCAATTCTTTTCCACAGGATTGAGTTAAGTAGTTCTCTCATTTAAAATCCCTGTGCGTATATTTCACTCGTAAATTATTTTGAAATTGAAACATCCATTTATTATTTGCTTTGCTTCTTATGTAGTATACAACCTATGTAGTTGTAACTTGACCTTGCTACTTTCAGCTATTTGTGGGAATGGGAGATTTTGTATTAGTTTGCTTTGAAGTTAATAAAACCACCTAGTTAATTTGGTTGGCTTCAGTGGGTTTTTGTCATTGTGTAAACTTGCTATTATTGTTATCAACTGTGGTGAAATGAAATGAAAATCCAGGACAAACTGACTTCCATTTTCTTTGTAATACTTTCTTTTAGTTTGCATGCGGTCGAGTGTAAATTTATGTGTGTTTCCTTTGACTATTTAAATTTACTTGCTTTGTAGAGCAGAACGATGTAAAGTTAGAATAGAGTTATGTCTACACGCAAGTATAGTATAGGTAGCGTTTGCATTTATGCGATAAAACCTCAACGTGTACTATTGTAATTATTACAGCGGTTGATTGTAAACAAGGAGAATTGTATTATGAATGTTGAAAATTATAATTAGTAGGATAAAAGGGTTCATTTTAATAATCCTGGGTAGAATTTGGTTAAAAAAACAATGGGACAATTAAATAAATCTTAATAGGATCTTAAAGGCATATGCGAGTAAGTTTTTGTGTAAACCACAAACTATATAGTCTGTGATGATTTAACAATCGTGAGGAGTGAGCTCCGTATAAGACTGGTTAAAAGTTTTTAAGTACGCCTTGGGAATTTAAATCGCTTTTAAAAACGAACAACATTAATTTTAGTAATACAAATTTTACATGAAATTAAGTAATAATAATTTAACACTTAAATTTATGGACATTTTTACATAGACTTCAACATGATTTTATTTTTAGTTAATTTTATTTGATGAAAAATGGCAGTTGACAACATAAAATCAAATGACTACTTTCAACCAGAGGGATTAAAAGAGGCAACTGGACTAAATATCAAATTTCATCAAGGGTTGTTGTTTGTTCTAATGATACTAATTGAATTGTACCATAGTAAATGATCATACTGAATGACTTAAATTATACTCCCCGTGACGGCCGTGACACAAAATATACCTTTAGAAAATTCGTGTAATTAAAATACAAGAGAAAAATGATTTGCAGCTTGAAAAAGAACCTCTTTGATTTTCCAAGCTTACTTTTCAATTAATCTTCCCTTTTACATACAATTGTTATACGAAAATGAAAAATAATTGCAAATTCTTATAATTTATTTAAATTTCAAATCCCAACAGCTTTTTAATCTACACAAAGCAGCAGAAGCAATTGACATTTTGCAAATCCACAAAACTCAAACATCAAATTGCAAATTCTTTCCTTTGCTTTCTCTGGAATTGAATTGACATGCAAAATGCAAGAGACAAAAAGTAGCAAAAAGCAATACCCGTTGGTAGAAGCAGCATTAAATGTTACTGTAGTCAACGGGCCTACACATCACCACCGCTAACCAAAGACTAGTAGGAACCACAATCACCACGAATAACTAATCTTCTACTAGTTCCACCCAAATATACATTGTGCTTTACTAACTTCGACTTACACCCTACTTACACATACCTACTTATCACCACCGTTGCTTTGGTTAGTCCATGTAAACAGGGATTCGAAATAAAATAGGTAAGTCAGTCAGTCAGTAGTAGAAGTCCGTAACACAGCATTATCATTACATTATTATAACATTGCAAAAAAGGGAAGTTGCAAAGCTCATCGGTCCCCAACTCCGGTAAACCCGACCTTTTCCCCGGTTTCCCACTTTCCCGAAGAATTTCTACAGTCAAGTAGCTAGTCTTCTACAAGTTACCAAGTCCGCCGGGTCTCCCAACTCGTTCCTTTTTACCACTCTAATGTGCACTCTCCTCATTCATTCATAATTATCTTTAAGCTTAATTCATAAAGCTTAATTCATATCTTGGAAATCATTTACCCTAAAGGATATAAATTTCTACTGAGCTTCACCTATTTTTCTCTATGAGGATTAATAATTATTATCTCAACGACTTAAAAACAATAATTCTTCACAGAATTTCCTTTCCGCTACCAATGAATTTATGTATCCTTAAAATTGTATACGTTTAATAATGTTCTAACTCTGTATAATAGTGATCTAGATAAGATAAAATAAAATTTTACACAAGTGTGTCTATATAGTTTTACATAAATTTAATAATAAATTTTATGGACTTTCGCCAGCATTTACTTCAACATTTATTCTAAACATTCATGAACTTGATTCAGAGACAACTATATGAGCGAATGCAGTAGTAATAATAAAAAGTATAAAAATGTGAACACAAAAACTTTTACCTTGAAACAAAGAATAAGCGTCTGTGTAAAAAAGAATTATTTCGTGACTTCGTGACATTGTCAGTGTCCAGTAGGAATCTATATTTTTTACTGCTTTCTCCTAGTCTTATTTTTTACTGAAAAGATTACTAACAACAAGAACATTATTATAATGGGGATATAAAACATCGTATGAATTTGTGCCCTAAATGTTTTCAAGGGTAAAAGGAGACTTCTATGTAAAAATATATAGGAAAGCAATGTTAATACTTATTGTGTTTTTGAGATAAAACTTTCTAATCTGGTTTTGGTGGGTTAAGTGCATCTATCAAAAATTAAGTTTAAAATTTTGAAGTTTCGAAACTTGAAAATTTTTAGTTTTAAAATGTGTCATCGATGGCAATTATAATGCTTTTGGAACATAATCTTATGAGAAAACAAAGTATAAGTAAAACTATGTAAGCCTATCCAAACTAATAATACCCCAAAGATATTTTGAAATTAAATTCGCTGCACTTGATCAGGATTTCTTCTACCTAAGGGAAATCAGCGATTTAAACACAAAGCCCAGGTACGTATGGAATCGAAGCATTTTCTTACTTGCAATTACTACATACCCAAACTTGAATCGATAACGTTAATTAGTAAAAGCGGTTTTAGGTTCTGGAATTTAGCAGGGTAAATGTAAGACGTAGTAGGTTTACAAAGCAGGGAAGAATATTATATTTTAACCTAAAAGAAAAATACTAGCTTTAGGTTTAGAGTATTAATTAGTATGTTTATAGCTATCTAATGAGGAATTTAAACCCTTGGGGGTGGTGGATTTACTTTTCCCCTTGTATAATAATAACCCAAGGCATTGTATTAATTATTCTAATTATTGAAATCTACGTGCGTACAAAACTTTCTTGAGGCTTTTTGATTTAATTATCCAAGCTTACAAAGCTCTTTCCTATTCTTATAAATATTTTCAGTGAAAACCATTATTTCCTTATAATTAATTTATTCAAGGAGAAATCTCTTGAAGGAAAAGTTGAAGAATTAGTTTTTACTTTTGCATGTCATGCAAATCTTCAAAAGTTTTAATGTTTTCGGTTTTGTGAATGAAATCTGATCTACTTTTTGGAAAGTACAAAATCAACATCCTTTATAAAAAAAGGAAGCCTTAAGGAAGAAGGAAGTAAAATGAATTGAGCTTGAGTGTATGAAAATATTCTGTTGGATTGGAATTTAGGAATGATTTTTAATATTCATGAAAAGGGCGGATGAATAGATTGTTTGAAGTCCTCTACGAACCTAGAAAGTTTAATTTCCTGTGAACTGTAGGCTGCACTGCAATTATTTGCACAACATGGAATATAATCCAAATTTCTAAAACTTTCTATGAACTATTGTACCTGTACCATACACAATACAACGTAAAATTAAATTCCAAATGGATTTGTATCCTTAAAGAAATGTCTACTCTACCTTATTCATTCATATAAATGATTTTATTTCTCATTAATTGCGTAGTTCTTTCTAAAAATAAAGTAAACTAAAGATAAATATAAGAAAATTAATTAACCTTCGTTTCCTCGCTTGATAAAATTTAATAGCTCGTCTAAATTTAAAATTCTCCTTTACCTCAAGTGTTTTTCCATATGTGCAGTTTGCTCCCTAGAATTTTAGGGAATGAAAACTTGTAAATAAACAAAGTAATTATAATTGTACCGAAGCTTTGGCAGTGTCATCGAATATATCAAGTATTGTGAGTTACTCTGTGTTGTATAAAACAACTGATACAAGGGATAAAAATTAGAACACACAAGAAAAAAAATTATTTTAATTATAAATGTGCATTTTTAGTTGTATCCTCAAAGATGTATTTGACATTAATATAAATTGTTGCACAGTTGTATGACTGTAATAAATGTGTAATTTAAGAAATTACTCTTCTTTAAGTATGTAATATTGTATTGTGTGTAGGGTAAAATATGTATAGTTATTAAAACTTTGTAAAAATAAAGATGACGATTGAGAGATAAGAAGAGTATTATGAGTGTAGTCAGTAGTGCCAATAATATGAATGCATTAGATTCCATAGCTAATTCCTCGGGGAGGTAAATCTGTGCCAAAAACAAATTAAAAACTGTAGCCAAGTTGGTTTTGGCATTAGTCGACCTCAGGTTTTTTCAGTTTTTTTTTGTACCTTGTTTCTGTATCCTGTTATAATTACACTCACAATCATTGACAATTATTTATTTATCTTTGAGTTGGTTAATTACTTTTTGGAGTTTGAATAATTAAAAGGGAGTGTGTAGAAATACATCGATATTTTAATGACTTTTCATCTTTGATCTCTGTTACATTGGTTGAATGTAATGTAATAAGAACTGGAACCCCAGAAAAAGTATTGTTTATGAAAATTTTCAGAGTAATTAAACATTGGGAGATAATTGGGATTTAAAAATGGAAGAATAGAGGGATCAACATCGCAGTTCTTATTTCAAAATAATATAAAATTAGGATTTATTTTTGGGAAATTCACGTATATGTCCATTGAAATCATTTTGAAGTACGATGAATATGAATAAGTATACTTTCACTACCCTCATGAGTTGGCACAAAAAATAATACTACAGAATGTATCTCTGGGCTGCTAAATGCTTCGATACGACGATTAGCACAAACTTGTTTAGAAAGATTTTTTAGCATGTGCTTGAAATGGCATCTTAAAATATAATTAAGAAAAATAAAAGCACTTCTGAGTATTTGATACAATGATATATAGTTTATAGCAACTATACAACAACATTTTCAAGCAAGATATCCCGTTCCAATTACATAGTAGCATGACTTTCTTGCATTATCAATTATCATCCTATATATTATTTCATAATTATCTTGTGGACATTTGAACAAATTTCAATTTCAAATTTCAAATTTCAAATTTGACAAATATTAATTAAAAGTTTTAAAGATTATAAAATTATATAAATTTTGTTTTTCATTGCTTATTTTCTTTAAGGAAAATGAATGTAGACACAAGTATTTACTAAAAAAAAATAAAGTAATAGTTGCAGAGTTGCAAGTGCAACGAATCAAAGTACAAAACATGTTTCTATTACACTCCGACCTCTGAACTAGCAATAAGTAAAGCTTCTATTTATATGTAAGTAAAATCGCTCAATTGTTGTTTAGGTCACGTTCGAACCACGACAGACAAGAGACAGCTCTCAAGCTTTATTTTGAAAACTACACCCAGTAGATTTTCTTAGCTTTCAGTATTCTAAAGATCTTATCAGTTTATAAGATAATAATATTAATCTTTGAGCAAAGTCAAGACTAAATATACCACCACTTATACTGATACATACAGTTAGGAATGAGTTACAAAAGTATTAAGACAAGTAGATAATCCATACTATACACATTAAGAAAGAGTGTTCTGATTTAATTGTAAGATTTATCTCGTAACTTTATCTAAAGAGATACGAGAATGAAATTGAAAAATTGTTTCCTCAATTACAATTGATGTTAAAGAAAATTAATTGTTTTCAATATTGTATTCAGTGCCACCTTATAGCCGTGTGGAGTCATCAGTTTTTAAGGGGGTTGAGGATTTACACAAGGTTGACCTTTCGATTCTTGGCTAGAGATCAAAATCAAACGGAATATAAAAAGGAAGTTGTAGTCAGAATAATGATTGTTGATACTAAGAATTTTATGTTGTGTATAATTCCCAAATGCTACAAGACAAGTGTTTGTAATACAACTTGACAGTTTGTTTATTGTCTTGTTTCTTGTAGTTTTGTGTGAATCCCTTCTATTTTATTTTGTGTAACATGTAGCTCATCAGTGAGACTTTGCTTTAGTGTATATTGTAGTTACTTCGTTTTAGCTATTTGAGAGAATTACAACCTAATTTAATGCCAATAAATAGGAATAGCTGAATGAAGTAGGGAATTCGTTAGAAATATCTCTAGAATTTTATGGAAATTGACATCTATTAATTCAACTGTGAGTGGAATTGAATAATCTTTCACAGAAATTACGGATAAATAATAAATTATTGAGATACTCATCACAAAAAAAACTCAATTAGGAGTTAACGAAATTTATTTATTTGTGTTCTCAGTATTGGGTTGGGTTTGTTGTGCAATACTAAAGAAATATAATGGTAAAGTGATTGAAATAAAATTTGCTTGCGTTGGTGTGTACAAATTTAAATTAAATTTTTGTAATAAAAATTCTAGTTTAGAATGGTTATGGGTTAAAAAAGTTGTGTAGAAAGTTACCTAGTTCAAATATTTAGTAAAAGTTATAACTAGTTTGATTTGGAAATAAATTCTACTTTTTAGGTGAATTTATTCATTTATTTAAATTACTCATTTTATGTAACCAATACTCCAGGCCTAATTACACTGACAACTTTAATAAAAAATATTGAAGTTAGAAAAAAGGAAAATAGCCACTTAATTCTTAAGTCACATCTATAATACGGATTTTGTATCTTGAGCAATAACAAGAAAGTTAATTTGCACTAAGGATCTTCAATGTAATAAACGGGATTAGAAAGGAAAAAAAGCTACTTAGAGCTTACCTTTCTTCTTACGATTTGCATAGTGTATCATCTATTACACCTACTACTACTACAAAGCTTAATAAGGAAATTCCCTGAAATCCTCCTCCTTCTCTTTACTCTGATCATCATTACACAATATATACACACTGAGACTGAGGTTGAATTTTAGTGTTAGTAAAAAAATACTAATAAGTAATAGTAATAACTCAAGCTTTACTTATTTTTTGTGGGTGAAAGTAGATAAAAAGAAAGCGTAGTAGTAGTATAGTAGTAGTAGTTTGTGGTTAGTCTGTGGTGGTGGTGTGTTTGTTTGAGAAAAAAAGTGGTTTAGTAATGGGAGCAGGTTGCATTATATTAATATGCATTAAGGTAGTAATTTAATGGTATAGCATGGTAATGGGAGGATTATTATGAGCATTTACTTTACATGCGGATGAAAAAGTGGGAATAATAGTGTTATGGTCCCGGAGTGTGTAATATTAAACAAGAGGTAATGGAAAGTGACTAGGACTAATACCACACAGAGCAACTAACTACGGAAACTGAATGCCCTTTTCTCTCACAATTTAGCTAAAGTAGTATAATAATCAGAATGCCAAGGTTTGACTTGCTTTTGGCTTTTAACGAAAGAAATGGAGATTATGTTACATTATAGAGAGATGATGCTTTTCCTAGTAGGGATGATGATGATGATGATGAAGGGAAATCTTCTAAAATTGGAACACTAATGGGATCTAATATATTCATAATAGCTTGTGGCAACTTAAAGAAACTCGGTGTGTAACCTTATTTGAATTATATGTATGTATAGGAAGGTCAGTATCTAGATGAAATTTGCATTCCCTATGTACTTAAAATATAGATAAATTTTCTATCCTTGTGTAATGCTCTGGCTTTCCACTTCAATTTCTCTTGTAATCAAATACACTTGTGTTTTATTAACTTAGCTATTAGAACAAAACATTGAATTATGATACAGTGCAAACTTTATTAGAATACGTAACTTACTTTGCCGTGTAATAAAGGTAAAAAGTGGCTTTGACAGAAAGAAGAATATCATCGTAATTCTTTGGAGACTTGATTGTGATTGTCTCTCTACTTTCTTTCTCAACACGTAAAAATGGTAGAAAATAGTGAAAGATAGGAATGGGTGATGGTGGTAAAGTGGAAAAATAGATGTTTTCAATGTTAAAAGGTGAAGCTTTGACTTAGCGTGTGGATTGTAATAAGAGTCATAGTGCCCGATGCCGATGCCCATTGAATCAGTGACACTTTGACAACTCAAGAACAATAAAAGACAGGAAGATGGGGTGTATGCCTGGAGTTGCCTATATGTTAAATTGTTATTTTAGATTATTTTATTTGTTGGTTCAACGCTTGAGGGTCGTGTATAAGATGGCAAGGTTTTTTTTCATAGATTGATGTGAGGAAGGAAGATAATTTGCTTTTAAAATAGTAGGAATAGAAGCTTTGACAATGGTAATGTTGATCAAAGGGAAAAGAATCTTTGTGCAAATTCTATTGTCACACATTCCTTGGTAATTATCTGTCACGAGTCCGACACATTTTAACCCATTTGAAATTCCCGAAACACACCCATTCAATCAAAACGCTAGCATTAATGGAAATTATTAAATACTTGAATATTTAAAGGCACGATTTGAATTATCCAAATACAGGAAGTTAAAATCTGCACATCCACCGAGTCCATCCAGTACAACGTTTAAAAAACGTACCTATTTCGAAACGTATGACCCTTCTCCAACTACAACTTGACTCCTTGTCACTCCTACTACTCCTAACTCTAACAAGGAACTTTAAGACTATTTTGGTGCAGCGTGTGCCACAACTGCAAAAAAACATTTGTCATTTTGTCTAACAAGAGCCAACTCTTCAACTCAGCTAGTTTATAGCATACTCAAAAATCTCAGCTCATAGTCCACCAACACAATGCAGAATATTCATCCTACCAGCTAATCCAATACAAGTAAGAAAAACTCAAGTTCTTGAAACTTTGTACAAAAGCTTGATCTCCTTGCTACTACTACTACTACATACATACCTAATAATATTCCTACTCCCTTCAGGAATATAAAGGCTACTCAAACTACTACTGGTCCCAACTCAAAGAAATATGTCCATGAGTCTTGTCACAAAATAAAATAAGTATCTCTGCACTTGCGATTTTTTATCCATATCAAAAAAGACACTTACAACTACTTTCATACAACATTCATTCCATTACATTACAAGGCATATTTCCGCAGTCACTATTATTTTATACTATTTCCAAACTCTCAACACTCACTGACAGATATACTCAAGAGAGAGACAAACTTGGCACAGGTCAGGATTTTCACTTCTTCAGCTTACACTTTCTTCCCCAACCCATGCTACTACCACTACTACTCACTATACACTGCATTAGCTTTAAGTACACAAATTATTATTAAAACTACAACTATATGGAACAAATCCTTGACCAAGAGAATGCATTTTGAAGTGCAAGTCCAAAATGCACATTAGTCTCTGTTACGGTTGAGCAATTCGGATACATCGGATATAAATCAGGTCACAATCCCTCTAATAATACTCCTCGATGAGTCCATTATCTAGTTTTTATGGGGTTTTGCTTTCCTTCTGGAATCACAAATCTTTCCTAACCTCTATATTTCCATTACTCAGTCACCAACCACCACCACTGCCAGATAAGCTTAACCATGAATACACTCTGTATTCCTTGAATAATTTAAAAGTAAATCGGTACTGGTATATTTATTGAGACTGCAAAAATTCATTCCATGCACTTTTCACGTGATCCTAATGGTGATAAGCGAGGACAGAGAAATCTTTTCGGCTTTACATTATACCCGATTTAAGATTGCACTCAGTTTTTTCAAATAGCATAAAACTTCATTTAAAAATTTAAACTTCTCATGTGTATAGCATATAGCAAAATATAATACATTCCAATTTACGTGTTACATGTTACATCATCATCATCATCTACAAAAAAACGCATTGCCATGCCATGACTTTTGCTTCAATCCATTTTTTTTAAATCTTTAGTTAGTAGTAGTAGCATGACATAGCTCAATAAACTATTTCACATATATATATGCCATGTGTTATATCATTTTTCAACCCATCTCTCAGCAAAAAGGCAGGAATACTGTTTCTCATACAGTAAAGAGAGAAAGATAACACTATTTGTATAAAACTTCACCACGCAATACCTTTTATAAATTATAAGATAAGCTTTAAAAAAGAAGAAACTGAATTTAGATCTGAAAGACACTTACTTGTACTCTTGATGCCAAATTTTGTTTTGTTACACATGCATTTCCAAAAGCTTAA
>JAQGAA010000883.1:0-18569 GCA_034696425.1 Isotoma viridis | reverse complement strand
TTAAATTCAGTTTAAATAACTAAATTTGATACTGCATTTATAGAGAAGTGCAAAATTCATTTAAAATCTTGTCTTGCGTCTGCCTCAAACCCAATTTCATTAGCATAGCTAATGACATCGAATAATGATACAAATAAATCCGAAAATCTACAGACAGACTTGCCATCATTCTAAACTAAACCCGTACTGCATTAAAGAAAAAGCCTCATTTCACTCTATTCATTTATTTATCTACATTCGTCTTCCAGCCATAGCCAGAGAGTCCAGACTTCCAGAGTTCCAGCAAAGTCATACAAGTAAAAGTAATACGCATCGCATGTCAACATCGTTGGGTAAAAAAACATCTAATTTTTTACACTGGTAACAACTACACAACTAGCTTCTTAAGTGTTTGAGAGTGAGTGTTGCTCACGTGAACCCATTCAAAGAGTTGGAGTGGAATAATTCATACACTATTTACTATAGAGTAAGAAGAATATAGTGTTGAAAAAATAGTGTTAAAAAAAGTTGAAGTAGAGGCAAGGGAGTCTGTCCAAGAAACTCGAAAATATCCACTCCGAAAACGGGTTTAACTACCCATTCAATTCCCTAGTGGTTGTGGATTACAGATCTAAGTGGAACTTTCTCTTTTGTCGGACCAGATCGGAGTTTGCACGAAGGACCAACCCTATCCTCCTCCGCTGCTTTCCCTTGCCTTGCCTTGCATAACTTCAACCATTACCTTGTCCGTGTCACCACCACCATCACCATTTCTTCGCCCAGAAACAATCCACTCCACTACTTTTCCAAGCTCCACTCCTTCTTTTCCTACGGAGAAAGCAGTATTGTGATTTTAGTCAATTTGCCTCAATTTATTTCCAGTCTGTTTGGACTCCGGTAATGTAAATTAGTTTGTGGGTGTGGATTTACGGACACTCCGTCCTTCTATGTCATCATCCAATTTCCGGTGTTTAATAACCAAGATTTCTCATTATACGACCATTGGGGGTGTGAGCACTACCACTGCATTGCGACAGATTTAGTAAGTTCCTAGTTCCTTTATTTCTCTTTCTCTTCGCTAAACACTCTCATCCTTTCTCCGCTATCCAAGATATCTAAATATAATAATCCCCAAAAAAAGTAAAAAAATGTGTAATATATGTGTGTCAAATCGTATCCTAATTCGTTTTGTAAACTAATATCCAACCCTGACTGACCCTGACCGTGGTATCGGCATGTGGCATAATATTATTATATGGGTGTAATTCCTATTCTATTATCTTCTTGCCTCTTGGAACAGACAGACTGACCTAGACTGCTTGTTTGTGACGTGAAGAATCCCTTGATTGGAAGATTGGAACCCCCTACTTTCATTCTAAGCTACTTTAACTCCTGTCCATACCGGGCATTCTGATATAACAGAGAGATTCTTTCTTGTACAAGCTACACAACTGCTAATCTATCGCTGTCATCATGCTGAACTCCATGTAACAAACCTTTTCAAAATAATCGATTCACTTTCTATTCTTTGCTCTTGCATCGATTTTTGTTTTTTTTTCTGTATAAAATATTATATTAGCTTAATGCACGCAAATACGCGTATAGATTATTTTAAATAGAATAATATTATGTAATGGTCTAAAATTAGCATAGAATATTAATTTTGGCACATTTTTGCTGTTGGCACGTATACATAATTTTATGTTTATAAACACGCACCGGTTTGAATATTTTACCAATCCTGTGGCATATAATAGTGTGGATGTGCGAAAAACTAAGAGTAATTTGGTTTTGCTTCAGTTTGTTAATTGATTCATATTAAAGCATGCAATACCCCTGGTAACATCAAAATCAATGACATTTGGGCGTATTGTTTTATTATAGTAAGGGGCACATGCCCAATATGCCCAATATCCCGAACATACCAAGTATTCCTAAAGGATTACCAAGCATCCCCGGAGGGGCAGGCGGTCTCATGGGCCCGGTTGATCGTGACAAGTGCTCTTTCTGTCGGATTTTTGATGGCAAGGAGAGTAATCCCATAATATTTCAGGTGACTTTTATTACCCTATTCCATTTATATCTTAGACTCCCACACTAAAAATTTCATACAGCAAAACGTAATGCTTTTGTATATTTTGTATTGAATTTATTCCATAGGATGAAGAACTTGTAGTTTTTGAGGATGTGAAGCCAGCCACGAAGTATCACTTCTTGGTAGTGACGAATGAACACGTTCGAGATGCCAAAGCATTAGTGCCGGCTCAAATTCGGATTTTGGATCGAATGGTTGAAGTTGGAAATCAAGTTTTGGCCGAGAAATTAAACCAAGATGCAACAATTACGGATCCCACACAAGTGCAGCGACTTTTGGGATTCCACTGGCCACCTTTTCATACTGTTGGTCATCTTCATCTTCATGCGATGGCACCAGCCGATCAAATGGGCTTTATCTCAAGAAATATGTTTCGACCTAACAGCATGTGGTTTGTCAGCGTAAGTTGTAGCTATAAATTTTCAACCATTTTTCAGAAATTATGATCTCTAAAGAGGTTTCAACCCTAATGAAAATGTATGTAGCCCGACTATGTTCGAGAACGACTACTGCAGATGCAAGGAACAGAAGAAGCAGCTGCACCAATGATCTCCGAACAACAACAACAACCACTAGACCCGTAAGAATACCTCCTTGTTGGTCCGTGATATTCAAGTGTGGTCTCCAGTTCCATTGTAGAATTCAAAATTCCATGAATCTTCTTGATGTTGTATCATAAATACATACATATATACTAGTAATTCATCTTGCATGCAGTGCGTGATATGAAATCAATTACACAATCATATTACAGCATTTAAATCAATCAAATCAATTTACCTAAACCAAAAATATAATATTATTATCTCGTTTAAATCCACTTTTATGGTATAAAGTTGAATTTTTGAATGTGCGTGTCAGAGTTTCGTCACTTACGAAATTGTCTTAAGATATTAGTGTCATCCTCATATATAAAAAACAACCTGTATGCAGTTATTTTTCCCTTATCGAATCTGTGAGATAATCTCAATGTACCTAGAAATCATGTGACTTGGTGACAAATAATTTTGTGCCGAAACTTGTCATCAGCAATAATTATTTCAAGATGTTCAACTCTTATTGCGCATATGTACTTATAATAGCGTTAACCTATTTTTTACATTTATCAGCGGGATTCTTTCGTAATGTTTGACATTATTTCGAATTAACGGTTACGATGTTCGAATTAGAAAATGATAGATGTGCAATAAAGCCGTCGGTTCTTGTGGACATTTTTTGTTTGTATCGGTCTTTATTACATCATTGCTTTTATAGGTACTACTAAGCATAACATACTCATCACACCCTACATATTTCTTACTCACACCTGTTGTATGCTTTCACATTATTTGCCTTGCAGCCTAGATGAAACCTTTGCAACTAAAAGTTTTCAATTGATTAGTTAGCTTGTGAAGAAACGAATTGAATGCAATTGAAACATAATTTTATGATATACAAGATTATAAAAATTAAAAATTCTAAAAACAATTTGGTTATCTTTGCATACGAACTAGAACTAGACCTATTTTCATGCTACAAGGAAGTTCCATGAGAATTGTAAAACCTTTCTTAGCTCAAATCATACACAATGCCTTTGCTGTCTTAAATTAAAACCTAACTACTGCAAAATAAGAATGGTTTTGGTAGCATTTATATTGAGTTATCCTTAATTTTATCTTAAAACAAACCATCTTCAATATTTTACGACCTGTTATTAATCCTTAATTAGGTACATATAGTGCCATGTATGGGAGAGTCATTATTTCGTTAGAGAATTGTATAACATACTACATCGTACAGCAAAAATGTAAATGATAAAATTGAGAAGTTGTACTAGTGTGGCTTTTAAATTTTCTCATCAATTGTTTTTTAACGGATTTTGCATTTGTTATGATGACTATGGTTGTAGCTATGAGCAAAAGCCTTTCACGAGTTTCCTTCATGCTACTTGCTACAAGCTACCAGACTTCGACTGCCTAATTGTGGCCCCGACCGAGACTCCGAGCTCAAGTAGCTGAATGCTGAATCATTCTCCGGATGAAAAAACTTACTAACTGTAAAACCTCATTTAATGCCCCTATCTATTACAATATTTTAAATTTTGTAGATTTTATATGAAGGGCTAATAATAATATTTATTATTCGGGCTGCAATTTATTGATAGCTAGAATGCTAGAAAGAACTCATTTAACCATCATAGTTAAGTTGTCTTTATTCTATGAAAATCTTAGGAGCAGATGAGTAATGTAAACTATCGTGTTTAAAAGAAATTAAGTGCTAAACGTGCATTACCAAGTTCTTAAAACTTTTTCAGAACAGTTAAATTTAACATAGTACTATGTACATCCATTCCTTACTTATTACTTAAGGAATGGATGTTCAACATTAAAAGGGAAGTGAGGGCTGTGA
This sequence comes from Isotoma viridis, assembly GCA_034696425.1. NCBI lineage: Eukaryota > Metazoa > Arthropoda > Collembola > Entomobryomorpha > Isotomidae > Isotoma > Isotoma viridis. The sequence goes on along the minus strand of JAQGAA010000883.1, from coordinate 14,107 downwards.
GTTGTGAGGGTGCGGGGGGTGGGTTAATTATGCATACGCACGTTGGCAAACACACTATATCTTTTAGGTTTATTAAATTTTAGTATTCAATAAGTTTAATATCAAACTTGAAACATTATTCATGTCCCCTATTATTTTTAAAGAACTCCCAATAATAACATTAATAATAAAACTCATGAGTTTAAAATCAAAATGAAATAAGTATGTAAAAGGAAAAATTACGGTTTCTCCCTTTGTATAAAATTAGTATTTAATCCCCCAAAGGGGCTTTGATTCAGAAGGGAAATTAATTTTCAAAATCCCCTATTTGTTATAAGCTAGTAACTAAAAGGATTAACCCATCCCAAGGGGCTTCTAATCTGAGAAATATAATACTTTGCATTATTTTCATTTTATGCATCGCTATACTATTTCGAACCTATATATTTTTGTATGCAGCACTGTATGTCAGTGTGTCTTCACTTCATACATTTTTACTACAGTGGATCAGTGGATGTAGAGATATAGATGATTCAGGTTTTTTATAGAGAACTTCCTTTATCTGTCAAATACTCCAACAAATGTAAACTCAAAGTCACGTACACATCTCTATTCTACTCTCTCAAAGTTGTCCAGGTAAAGTCCAAATTCTTTGGATAAAAAACAAACCTCGTATGAGTCTTTATAAGTTATATAAAACATAACTAAAAATACCTACAGAATATTCAGGAAAGTCTACCATTCACTTACAAGGACAAAGTAGTAACAATTTCTATTGTGGGAATATTAACAATTTCTTTTAAGTTTTAATTTCTACAGTATTTCATGAGCTTCTTCATTAACACTAAAACGAAAACTGCTGTCTTGACAGTTGCTGTTGCAATATTTGCTATTGCCTATTGGAAATTAAATAGTGTTGAGGAAAGAACTTCAGGTTCCAGTGACACATCCACTAATAATAATTTGCCTTCCATTTTTATAAGTGAAGACGACAAAATGGTGAGTATCAGAGGTTTTGTAAATATTCACTTTTAAACTTTTATATATAATGTAAAGATTGTGTATTTGTGTATTGACAATTTAAATTAATTGCAATTGCTTAATCAGAAGCAAATTCTGATTCTGATTAAGCAATTGCAAATTTGACAGCATGCAATCCACTATTTTTGTTTAGGAAATAATCAGATTTTAGATGGTTTAGTGAATTTTCGCACGATTCAAATATGACATTAATTTGAGACTTTTTAAACATAATTACTCCGTTTTGGTAATTTGCCTAGTGTAAGATTTCTTTATTAATTGAGAAATGTAAAAGCATGTAAATTTTTGATGCATGAAACTTATACAAAGAAAAAAAGTCAAATCCTAATGATTTTATAATTAGTGATAAGTTGCTAAGTTGATCATTTAATATTCACTAACAATAGTTTTCAAGCTAATTCCTTCAATGGAATTCAATAAATATAAAATTATTTGTTATAAAAAATTAAATTTGATTGATAACTGGAAAAATCCCACTATTGTACCATGCTGAATTGCTAGAATAACCCTTTGAAAGTAGATGTTAAAAAAGTTGATTTATTTGGTGTGAATTGGGTTATTTTTGACCTATTTATCAAGCCTTGTGGCGTCATTATCTATGGGAAATGCTCAGGTCATTCCTAAAAGGAAAAAGGTTATTTAGTTGCATAAAATAACTTATAAAAATCTAAAAATTTGTGTGAGCTTTTTCAAAGCAAACCATGCCATGTCGATGTTGTCGATCTCGACGTATGCCGGTGAGGGGATAAATTGAATATGTCTAAGAATTTGTAAAAGCTACAGAGCTCTAGACGGTTGGCTTTAAAAAGCATTTGAATCAATTCGATTATACATTAACGAGCTTTTTTTTCTTGTATTTTTGAAGGCTTCCAGTGGTGCTAGTATTTACGATTTCGACTACACTGATATCGATGGGAATCCTCAATCAATGGCTAAGTATAAGTGAGTTTTCGAAAATGAAATACTTTCAGTTTTCCCAAAGTACCTCAGGTATTGATTGTCAGAATAAACAAACAAATCTTTTTGTAAATTTGCAGGGACCATGTCCTGATAGTTGTCAATGTTGCTTCCAAGTGTGGATTCACATGCGTTAATTACCAGCAGCTGACTGAACTGTATGAGAGATACGGGGAATCTCATGGCTTAAGAATTCTAGCTTTTCCATGCAACCAATTTAATAGTCAAGAGCCATTGACAGAAGCTGAAATTAAAGAATTTGTAAAAGAATACAATGTCACTTATGACATGTCAAGCAAGATTAATGTTAACGGAGATAACGCTCATCCGCTTTGGGAATTTTTGAAAAAAGAGCAAAAGGGGATATTAGGGACGACTTCGGTGAAATGGAATTTCACAAAGTTTTTGGTTGACAAGAAAGGGAATGTTATTAAGCGGTATTCTCCTAATACTAACCCAAAGGTATGTTTTTTATAAAGATTACAGATTTTAAAACTCTATGCAGTTATCACTGGTTGTAATTTTTTATTGCTTAACAGGAGATGGAGAAGGACATTCTGAACTGCTTTAATAACTAAATTGTTTGTGATTTGCGAAATAAATGAAGGGATATTTTTGCCTGATTGTTATTTAATTCAATTTATTCAAATTACAGCTGAAAATTTATCATTAAATTGGTTTAAACCCTTTTTTTTAAATTTTGACTCTTGTCTGTTTTGTGTTCTGTAATTCTTGGTTATTGCGATAGCATGATTGGGTGTGGATTTGCTTGCCAATAAGTTCCCTTTGGATACGCGTAGATAGAAATGGATTCTTCTTTCATTCTACTACTAAATCCAGGTTCCTTTTTGGGTAGAAAAATAAAGTAAAATAATTTAAAACAATTGTAGACAAAAACTTATTCATATGTTTTATGGTTTACCGTAGGCGCTACATAGCGAGCATTACGAACCACAGGAGGTACATAAAAATGCTCATGGAGATGATCCACCCATTCAATCATTCGGTTTTCTTTCTCACCAGTCAAACTAATGTAATCCCAGAATTGAAGATGTTGGACAAGCTCACATAATCCTACACCACTAGAAGACGTAGAAGACAAGATTTTTATCTTTAATTTAAAAGATTCAACGGACAACCCTGCAAGTATATCTACCATTAATTAGTTACTTACCCTGCATGTGGACAGACTGGCACTAAATAGATTCAAAATAAGTTAATAGTCTTTAAACAACAAGAAATTTCTGAACTCAAGTAGAACGAGATTCTTACCTCCGAACTTTTTGCACATGAAGTAGATAGCCAGGTTCTCATTTACACCTCCAACCCGACAAGAATCAATTTGACAAAAGGAAATAGCTTTGGCCTGAAGCAATTGCTTGAAAATTATTCTGTTTTGACACATTTCTCCAGTAGCTACACCGATCCCCAAGGGCGTTAGTGCCTGTTCAAAATCACTATGTAAATTATGCCAAATTGAATAAGTTCATTATCGAATTGAATGCATAATTTAAAAAATCGTATACCTTGGCAATAGTTGCATGACCAAGAATATCATCAGGTGAAGTAGGCTCTTCAATCCAAAGGGGTTTGAACTCTTTTAAAGCAGATACCCAATCAATTGATTCCTGCACTTCCCATCGCTGGTTAGCATCAATCATCTAGGTATTCCACATGATTAAAAAAACAAAGTTCGATTTAATCAAAAATAGTATACTTGACTTGCTATAGACATTTACCAAATTATTTTTTGGCCCGATTGCATTCCTCACAAGTCTACATCGCTTGGCATCATCTTCAAGTGATTGACCAACTTTAATCTTAAAGCTAGTAAATCCTTTCTCAAGATACTCTTTGCAGAGACTATTTATCTTTTCGTCAGAGTAGCCTAGCCAGCCTAAAATATCCAAATTGAGATTATTATTAATTATTAATTAAATCAATACATAAAAAATATCAATCAGAAAAAATAACTTACCAACTGATGTCGTATAGGCTGGATAACCTTTTGTAATCATTTCATTTTCTCTTTCTGACTCCGCTTGGCTTTTCTTTTCCTTCAGCATCTGAATACATTCTTCAGGTGAGAGAACATCCTTACTAAATATGATAGATTTTTTGTGTTTAATTATTGGTTAATATTTCTCAGTGACCTTAATCGCTTAAACAATATTTCTTACTTGCTGCTTACATGTATCGAAAATCAATTGTTGAGACAAGCTTCTCAGGAGACAAATCCACAAGGAGCTTCCACACGGGCTTGCTTTCATATCGGCCCCAGAGATCCCAAATTGCATTTATGATTGCAGCCGTAGCAAGATGAATTACCCCTTTCTCAGGCCCTACCTATTTAATATTTAAAAATCTTGTCTCAATTAGCATATATCTGAACATATAAATACTACACCATATCTACAGTTAAATACAATAGTATTATCATTAAAAATTTACCCAACGCATCTGTGATTCGCTGGTCAATTTCCTATAGAAAGCTGCAAAGTTGTTCCAAATATTCTTGCAATCTTCCCCCTCAACCAAAGGGCTCATTGTTTTGATGGCTTGAACAACTGATAATAGATTGATTGCAAATTGTCTTACATAATTCAATTAAAATTTATTTGCATTTTCCGTATTAATTTGAAGATTAAAATTTAGTCAATACCGATTTCAGTCCCCCTTCCACAAGTGAAGGTGAGCCCATACCCTTTCAGTAAAGGATCTTTAGCAACATGAAGGACCACATAGGCACACGAATAATCTGGATCAGTATGCATAGCATCTGATCCATGAGCTTCAAGTGATGTTGGGAACCGGACATCAGTAACTTCAACTCTTTCAATTTTCAAGCCTCCCATTTTAAAATTAGACAATGTTCCAATCCTGAACAGCAACAACCAAATTTTAAAAAGATTTATTACTTACTGTCTTGATAAATTTGACAATGGCAAGCTTCCTCTGTCAAGCATCAAGTATCAACTAGAAGCCACACAAACTCGGCTTGCCAACAACATTTGCTTAAATTGGTTATTTACTTAAAACACTTGATATTGATAAGCTGTAATATAAGCATTTACATTTCAAGCTAACTTTCATATCATAATAATCCAGGTTGTTATGATTTACATTTTAATGAGCGTTTTGGCATCTGTCAAGAAGAGAGCATTACTTAGCTGCTTGAAGCTATTTTCTAAGCCATGTATTTTATTTTGACTGACTGGCTCGTTGCGCAATATCAACGCAAGTTGTGTGCTGGAACTCTTAATGCAACTAACTTTTTTAATTTGTCTTTATCGTGTTATCTATATTTTTATTCAAATCATGTGCTGTATTAATTGCATTTGGATTTGATCGTATGAGTACAAGCTTCAGTTTGCAGTTCATGGCCATATTTTTATATCGAAAATAGCTAGTTGTAAAACTTTGCCATGCAACTTGAAACATACGCAGGCAAGGTTTTCATGATATTTGCTGATTTACATGACTCCCGTATAGTCCGTCAAAGTTCTTCAAATTAATTGAATGCTTCTTTCTACACACGATATGTTAATCATTAAGATGCTAAGTAATGACTCTTGAATACAATATGTATAAGTAGATTGTAAATGTACATAATAAAACTAAAAGTTATGCAATAAGCATGAATAAATAATTATTTGTTTGCTTAAGAAATGTTAAATGGTAAAAGAAATGGTAAATGCAAGTTTTGCCTTTACCAAACTTTAACTATACCGATCATGGTATGTATTAATAAAAATAAATGTTTGCTTGTTGGGCTTTTAGGAGTCCCATAGGCTCTAGGAATTTTTAATGATGCTGTACACTCATGAAACCGGTTTCCAGCATTGTTTATTGTTGGCTTATAGCCATATGAAAATGTCTCCAGATTTAAATCACACGATTTCACACATACATAGGTGTCAAATAGTTTTGTAAGAAAAACAGAAAATGATCAATAATATTTGAAATGTTGTGTAAAGTATGGCTGCTATAATGTAAATTCAGCTACTAAAATAAAATTGTAGAATAGAACAAGCGCTTTTGGTTAAACAAAAGTTTTATTTAAAACTAAAGTATTTTAAAATGTTATGTTTAGCATTCATTTAGCTTTAGTAAATAAAAATTTTAAGCTATTACTATAATCCTGTCGTGTCTGTGATTCACATCGGTATAGTCTATTTTTACTTTGTAGAAGATTAGCTAACGAGGACCAGGAGTAATTTTTTGTCTTAATCATCTTAATATCATGCAGTAATAAAATTAGTATGCCAAGATGCGAGCAAAAATTGATTAAAAAACAATGCATGAATTGAATTTAAATATATTATTTTACTTGCCTGCTGGTTTTTATCTTATCTTAATTTTGGCCTCTTGATATTTATAGGTCATAGGTGATGACTCTTTATATTCACCAAAATGAATTCATTATCTCAGTTTTTGAAAAGCCACCTGGTAAGAACGATCTACTAAATTCGCATGCAACAGTTGATCAAGCCCTGCCAAATTTTCCGAAATTAAAAACTTCCTTAACTCACCCGCGTGTTTATTTCTATTTTTAAGATACACATCCCTCTCAATCAGCTTCGTTCACATTTTTACTCGAAAATGTCATCTGCAAATCCGACACGTATCAGCGCTTACGAAAGTTTCGCGAAGGGAGGAGATGATGAAAGTCGGGCTGATCTTGTCGTGGACTTGAGAAGTGATACGGTAACAAAGCCAAACGCAGAAATGCGTAAGGCTATGGCAAATGCAATTGTGGGGGATGATGTCTTCAGAGAAGATCCAACGGTGAATGGTTCGTTTTAAACATTCTATGACCTTTTTTATTAGATATTTTTGATATTTTTAACCACTGCAATAAGTAATACTTTCATTGTACAGAGTTGGAAAATCGTATGGCAAAAATCATGGGTAAAGAGGCTGGTCTTTTTGTAACGTCAGGGACCATGGGAAATTTCCTTTCCGGTAATATTTCTGCATTTTATGTGCCACATTTGATTTATTTATCAGCTCTTTAATTTTATTATTAAATTGCAATTCTAAAACATTTTCATTTAGCTATGACACATTGCGACGTCAGAGGATCAGAAATGATTGTTGGAAGCCAATCTCATATGTTCTGTTATGAACAAGGGAATGTATCTCAAGTATGTTATGCGGATCTTCAATTTTCTAAGATTATGCAAAATAATACTTAAGTTGCTAAATTAACGATCTCTCTTTATAGTTTGGAGGCATACATTCTAATCAAATTCTTAACAATCCGGATGGAACATTTAACATTACTAATCTAGTTGACCACATCAGGGTTGAAGATTTGCACTACCCCACAACGAAGTTGATTTGTGTTGAGAATACTCATAATCGATGTGGAGGACGAGTTGTCCCTCTCCAATGGCTGGATGAGGTAAGCTATACTAAAATGCTTTGTAAAATGAATTCAGATTGCAAAAAATCAAAAGTAATTTAATAGCTTGCAGAAGTCAGCAAAGAATATAATGTTCCTTTGCATTTGGATGGAGCAAGAATTTTTAATGCATCAACAGCATTAGGAGTCCCACCTAGCAAAACTGTTAAAGAGTTTAGCTCCGTTTCAATTTGCTTTAGTAAAGGTCTTGGAGCTCCTGTTGGATCTGTCATTGTCGGAAGTGTGGAATTCATTGAAAAGTAACAATTGAAAATAGCAATAATTTATTAACGAATGTAGTTGTTGTTTATTTAAGTTTTCACTTGTATTTCTAACTCACAGGGCCCGAAGGCTACGAAAAGGAGTTGGAGGTGCGATGAGACAAGTGGGAATTTTAGCTGCAGCTGGCCTATACTGTTTAGACAACATGATTGACAGATTACAAGATGATCACAACAATGCAAAAACAATCGCAAAAATAATCAACAGCATGAATAGTCCAAATGTTTTTATAAATTATGAAAATCTTGACACCAACATAATAATGCTTAATGTCAAAGGATTCTCAGTATCAGAGTTTTGTCAACGACTTGGTAAAATTGAAGACCAAGAGAAAAATGCGTTAGGGGCCCTTGTATGTATTAAGTGCTCACCGTGGTCTGAAACAGCAGTAAGGCTTGTAACTCATGCTGACGTATCTGCTGAAATGGCTATAAAAGCAGCAGAAAAAATTTGCTATGTCACAAAAGGTATTGGATTTATTCACTATAGTCGAAATAATATTACTTTTAAGGACGATAGACAAAAAAATGATTTTTTAACTGGATGTTTGTAATTTTTCAGCGTTTGCAGCAGCGAGTTGAAGAACCACTAAAAATACCTAGATTCATAAATAATACCTATAAATAAACAAAAATTATGTCTTTGGAAAGAAACAAGTAAGTTCTCACGCTGTCATACCGGAACCTTTCTGATCGATTTGTTTATTCATAATAACTTTCTCTAAATCAAACAATCATTAAAAGTTTACCGACACTATTCGTTCATCTGCAAATATTATGATCTATTAGCTTTTTTCAGGGTGGAGTTCATTTATTTCGTTGCAAAAATTATTAATATAGCGGATATCCCGTATAGTAACCCATTTATCACGGCAAGAACCTATAATGTAAAACACTGTGCTCAATTCACATGTCTCTATCTATACACGACTTTAGACTTAATGTCTTAAATTATAGTAATAGCATGTAAGTAGTATTAAGTCATAAATTCTTACCGAAGCTGTCAGTTTTTCTTCATAAAGTTGGCAAGGTACGGAGTAAGGCCACATAGGAAAATGTCTGCAAATTTTTCTATCAATTTCAACCGTAGAATCAACCACAATTGCCCCGATTATGATTAAAAGGACTGCGGCTAAGATGTGATACACGAAATCCTAAATTAATGTAATTGTTGGCGATTTTAGAATACTTTAAGCTATAATGTTCTTAAATTTTATGAATGAGAATCTCACAATACTACGATTTATGTTGTTCAAAGGTAATGTATCACTTCCAAGATGAATTAGAAGATAAAAAAGGGAAATTGCCATACAACTAGCAGTTGCTCCTATAAACACTTCTTCTTTTACTTTCCAGATATAAAAGGATTCAAAATGAGCGTAACTTCCCAATGATATTGAGACAGCACCAAAAATCTAAAAATGTTTTGAAAATATTTACTTTTGGTATCAACCACAATATAAATTTTTAATTTAAAAATAATTCTTACAATTGTCAGCAACTTAAAGATTCCAGGTCTACTACCTAGATAACCACAATTCGTACCCATTTTAAAATTTAAGTGAATACATTCAGAGATATTAATGAAATTCACAATAGATTATTAAATTTAACAGTATTTGCAGCACTCTACCTGTCTACTCTGTGAGTCAATAGTGTCAAATGAAACGGAAAGTTAAATCTTTAAACACTCTTCTCATAATTTGAGAACTGCTTATTAAAGAATGTTGTTTACGGTTATTATTAGGTATATCAATATGTATTATTTTACATGATAGAGTGGGTACCTCTACACTTAATGGTAATGGAAAGCCCCTATGAGCATTACTACAGCACCGGATGTACGTCGATTAGTCAATTTTCAGTCAATCGCTTAGAGACAGCTTTTGGTTGTGACTCTTGTGAGTTTCAATTAAGTTTCATGACAGTTTATTCAAACAAACACTGAGAGCTCTAAAAAATTAATATTTTTTTATTATCAAGGTAACATTTCATATTTAACCCCATTCTTATTATTTACATAAATGATTTACAGGTTAAAATACAATATGGGAATATATAGCTGCTCATTTAAATACATACTACCTTTATACGAATACATTATATCTTGTGCAGTAAAAATTGCCTAAACTAAACCTGAATGATCGGATCGCACAATTCAGGTAAAAAATAAACCTGAGCTAAGTAAGACAGAAGAAGTTACAAATCGTTATCCAAAAGACAGAAAGACTTGATTTCCATTACAAGGTTTTGGAACAAGAAATTTCTCTATTTATAGGTAAAATTAAAGAAAATTAAATTCCGCTACCATATCACAGTTCCTTCGTAACGAAGACAGTTACTGCTGTTCCACAATAAATTATAGAATTTAAAATGGAGAACACCTAAAACAGAGTTATGTAAGAATACAATTAGCAAGAATGCATTCACAATTCAAATATAGGCACATATATTTCTAGATTTGAAGATTAAGCAACAAAATCAAATAAAGTTTAAATTCTTACCCCTGAGACAATTTTCTTTCCAAATTCATGACATTCAACTTGGTTAGATAATACTGTGATGTAATTGTATGGAACAGGCCTGGGTTTTATCCAGTTGTAATAAGCTGAACATCCATAATCTTCAATTTCCACAGCAGAATACATAACAACACATCCCCCCGAAAAAATTAGTAAGGATCCCATCATATGAATTACGGTATCCTGAATTTTAATTTCAAGCATTTTTACACTAACCAAGTTAAAATTTTAATTAAATGGATGGATATTTTTAACCTGTAACTTATAAAGTTGTAAGTTAATACCAGTATTCTGTTAAAGTTGCTTTCACAAAGTTCATACACGAATCCATATAAAATCAGGTAGACGAAAGAAATAAATAGCCAAAGTCCTGTTGTAACGAAATTAAACAATTCCAACTCCGGACCTGGTAAATTTGCAGAATTAGTTCCATTTGAAGTTTGATTTAAATAAAATTCTGTATACGGAGAATCTACGTATGATCTAATTCCAACGGAAAAGGATATCATTCCAAATATCTAAAAGAATCGATATGTGAAAAAATGTTGAAAATTTAGCACCATTAAAGTTTTATTAATATTGTACAATTTGTATAATTTTTTTTACAATTGTAGCAATTTTTAGCATTCCTGGCCGAGTAAGAAGATATTCGAAGTTAGCCATTTTGTTTCCTGTGCGATTGTTATTTCGTTTTTAGAATTTTTAAACACCTTAACTCCATTCGGTTCAAGTTTTGTTATAATCAGGAGCACGTTGTATTTTCATCACAGGGTTTTTAATACTTTTACAATAAGTTTTTGCTTTCACTTATTAGAGCGCTTCGGAACCGGTAAAACTTGTAACTCTAAATTTCGAGATGGGAGAGAGTATTTATTTAGTTTAATTACTTCAAAGTAACAATTATGTAACGATTGAAACGACTACTTAAAAATTGGCTAACAAAAGTTCCCTTTTGTAAATTGGCCTTTTGTTTGAGCCATGTATGCATATGATCCCGTATAGTTAATTATTCATCCACCTGGGCATATAATACTATAAATCGTAGTGTATTTCTATATGAGCTTTATTCGAATCATACTTATTTGCATTATGATCTTTTCGCTTGAAACATGTCTAATTTTCTCTTTATCTTTTATCATATATTATCATTATCAAGTCACACCTGAGCTTTTATCATCACTGCACAGCACAGTCAAAAGTCAATATAAACCTTTTTTGCTACTTTTGCATTATTATCAGATGTGTGATTATATGGAATTAAATCATTAATAAAATTGCCAATTCATACTTTTAAAGCTTTTTTTACTTTCGATATACTTTACCAATATTTAGAGGTTAAAAGTAAGTAAATAAGGTAAATGACCATGTGCTCATTATTATTTTTATTTCAAAATTGTGCCTAATTAGTTTCCCAGTTAATAATATTTAGGGCTCTTAAGGATCCAGAAATAGGCAAGCGTAAGTATGGATGTTATTTACAAACAAAGTAGCAAATCCGTCCGTCCGTGTGGGACCTGATTTTTTCGTCAAACAGGTCTTAAAACATTACGTTATTCAAGTGATATCATTTTCTAGTGTATCGACAATAAAATATGTTGGATCTGATGATTGCTTTAAGTGAGGATGAAACATCCTTATGCAACGTGGATAAAGTTAAGTTAAAATAACTCAGTAAAAAACTGAGGTTAGCATTGGCTTTTTAGCCTGCAGAATTGACTGCACAAACAAGCATTTATTTGCTTTAGAGTGTCACTTAATAATCGTTCTTTACAACTTTTTCTATGCATAGTAGAGATACTGTTGAAGTATTCTGTATGATATACTCCATATGTAGAAAATCCATATTATGCAATATACAATTTAAATTACAGATATTTTAGTTTTGCTGATAAATTTGACTGAACATTTTTTAATCATTAGGAGAAACCGAGCGAGTCCTTCAAATCCCTTTTGAATTGTTAAGAAGTAAAAAAGGCCAACAAACATCATCAAGCTTCAAATGTTTAGATTGTTTATTTATGAGATCTCTTTATTTTTCATAAGTTGCTTTATGTTATGTATTAGTATTTTGTTGTCACTGAAGTCAAAAGCATGAGCGTTTGAGGACGACGGAGTTTTTGGTGACATGGGGATTCTAGGGGACATTGGAGTTCTAGGAGTCATTGGAGTTCTAGGAGTCATTGGTGTTATAGGAGTCATTGGAGTTCTCGGAGTTTTAGGAGACTTGGGAGGTCTAGAGAACGCGGAAGTTCTAGGGAGTTCGGGAGTTCTAGAAGGCATGGTAATCCTCGAAGGCTTGGAAGATATAGGAGTTCTTGGCCCTCTAGGAGGCAAAGGGGGCCCAGAAGACATCAGAGGATAAGTGTTCATAGGGTCCAAATAATCATCAGTTGATACTACAGAAGTGGGGGAAAACTGATGGCTAGTGGATGTTTCAGATGACGAAGATGTTTCGGAAATCACAGATATCTTACGAGAATATGGGCTTCTAGGCATCTTGGGAGACTTATGACGTTTAGAAATCCCTGAACTTTTAGGTATCATAGGAGATACAGGACCTTTAGAAAGCACTGAACTCCTATGAGACATTGGAGTGCTAGGAGATACCATAATAGTCGTTGGATGCATGTGGATCCTTGGGGACATTTGGTCACTAAGAGATGCAAAAGACTCAGAAGACTCAGGCATCGGATTTGTACTTTTAGCAGAAAACCGTGGATCGGTAGGAAGCGTTGGCTCTTCATTTTCAGTACTGTAATGTGTAGTAGGCATTTTTATTTTTGGAACTGGGAATTTATACGAGGCTCTGATAAACCCTGCAGTTATCGCATATATCACAGCATTCATATAGCAAAGACCCTGAAATTTAGAAAAACATGTGTATTACCCCGAAACTAGTAATATTTCTATAATTTAAAATGAATTTTAGATTGAAATGTTGATATAAAACACTTACCACTACTGCAATTTTAATATGAATAAAGTGTATGTTAGTGTGCCCAAGTAGATCTTTATTATTATTCTCGTTGGCATAATTATTTCTTACAAATCCAATAAAATTTTCAATTTGAACTGCAATTGAAACTAGAATTGAGCTAGCTGCAATCAAAGCCACGGAAGCCAAAATATGGTAAATAAGATCCTGTAACAGAAAAATGTAACCAATCGTTAACTATTACAAAAATGTTTAATCTTGTCAACGTGGAAATTTGGGTATTATCGTTTATGTGAAGTGTCATACTCTAGGAGTTCAAGAGAGGATATGTAATTATTAGGGGTAGGTGCACTATGAAATTGAAAAATGCAAGCTTCCCATGATCACTACTCCTGTCATCAGTTACAAGAATCTGGTCCAGTAAAATATTATGTGATAAAATTAAAAGTCAATGTTTACTTACCAACGCTAAAAATTTCCCAGATATACGAAGTCTTGGTTGAATTGAAGTCATACAAATGGAAAGAGTAAATATAGATATTAAAAAGCAAAAGGAGATTATACTGATCCCTATAATTTCTACGGATTTATTTGGAATTTCATGAATCAAATTTTGTTCACTTATATAAAGCTTGGTCCATTTTGACTGGAGGATGGAATACCAGCCCATTGTTGTTACAATGGCTCCAAAAACCTTAAAAATGTTAATAGTTTATACATACCTACTTGGATTTCCACAACTTTTTATTATTGGAATTGAGGTATTCATACCAGAGTAACAATTTTGAGTATTCCTGTCCATGAGCTGATATAATGAAGATTTGTGCACATTTTCTTTTAATTAAAAATAATTAATAAGAAAATTAAGAAATGATTAATAATTAGAATAAATGCAATGGTTTCTAATGGTTCAGGGTTGGGTTACATTTTTTATATGGAAATTGAAATTGACCTGGCTCTGGAATTGGAAAGATGTTCCATTTCT
>JAQGAA010000882.1:0-18574 GCA_034696425.1 Isotoma viridis | reverse complement strand
AAAGCCAATCAGTGTCAGTGGGGATGATCCTATTGAGAAGTGTGCCTTTTCTATCGAGGTAATAAAAACTCTTTTTTAATAAACTTCCGGATTATTTTATGACCAAACAAAACTCTTTAATATTTAAGTTAAAAAGTGTTAACCGTTATATTAGCAGTTTATAGCAGTGTCAAATGTGCTTGTGGGCTGAAAGAGCATCAAAAAGATAAAAGATAATAATATAAGAAATTGACGAGTTGAAGAAAGTTTTTATGTATAAATGAGGTTTATGTATAATGTAACATGAGAGTAGTACGGTGAATGGTTGATGGGTCGATAGTGATTATAAAATATCACGTTGTCAGTTAGACGATTTGTAGAATAATTGAAATGACTCGATTATGGCTGTGGCAGTGGGAGGAGGCAACACGTGTTTATAGAACTTTTTATTACGCCATATCATTAAATACATTATTTTTATTTTTATTTTATTAATATTATTATTACGACTTCTCTTATGATTTTGAGAGTGTGCTAGCTAGTAAGCCGAGTGTGAATGCATTTATGGATGTGTAATGGAATAATAATCCTTAATTGGAAGTTGAGAGTCTCTTCTTAGACAAACAATAATTTTTGTTCCTTATTTAGAATTAAATTGATGCATTCTTAAATTTTAATCTTTGTTAACTGCAATGCAATAGAGTTTTAGTACAAAAGGAATTTTATATTATATGGTTCTTTGTGTACTTGGCACTTTTTGTTTTGGATTTTTCATGCTAGTTAAGATTATACCCTTTATGTATGGTATAGACAATTTTAAGTCCTTCAACTGCTACGGTAGTAGTTTCGTTATCTTAAGATTTAGATTTAATTTCCTATTTAATACACATAATGTTTCCGTATAGTTAGATAGAAGACGAATAACACAATGGCCAATTACCTTCATCAAAAGATGAGTTAATTTACTGAATTGGGGGTCGTTCGTGTATAAATTTTGAGAAGGGACTATAGGGAGTACTTTATTTTGAGGGTTTTGAACTTGTGATTGGGCTTAGACTTAGAGTCACATTAGCATGAATATGCAATAGCTTAGCAGCTAAAATGTCGCAGTGGACAAAAATACGAGGCTTTAGAAACATTACCTTTATATAACATAGAAGGCAAACCTATATTTAAAATTTGTGAACAAAACCATATAAGATCAATTACGAATTTCGTAATCATTACGACGTAATAACTTTTACATTGCTAGAAAAGTAATTAATTAAGAGTTACGGTTATACCAATAATAACAATAATAATAATAAATTATTATAAGAAAGCAAGCTGTGGTTGACCAAAGGGTAAATGCTGTATCAAATTTCCAATAGCTAATTTAATTGCTTCTATTA
This sequence comes from Isotoma viridis, assembly GCA_034696425.1. NCBI lineage: Eukaryota > Metazoa > Arthropoda > Collembola > Entomobryomorpha > Isotomidae > Isotoma > Isotoma viridis. The sequence continues at coordinate 17,204 of JAQGAA010000882.1, read as the reverse complement.
AAAGGTGGTGAGTGGTGGGCAGAGCTGGGCGATCCGACGGACCCACGCAAATATATTTATGTTGGATGAACAACTACATCGCTGTGTTTGGGATCGCAGTTTTTCACTTCTTGATCAAGTGCAAAAGCAAAACAGCTCCGAGTTGGACGAAGAGGAACATCATGTGGGTGCAACTACGATAAAATATTTTACATTTTTGTTTATCATACACCAAATACACCTCGAATATTCATTCATTACTTGTAGAAGTATAAACACACCAGCAACAAGCAAAATATACTTTTAATGCTTATGTCTTTTACATACTTCCGTGTTTCTTCTTCTTGTCCCTTATTTGTGTCCCCTAATGTCTAATGTTAATGGAATGAATTGCCAACATCACGAATTGACCATTGTTTGTGCTAACTATTGACGCTTGTTTGTCCCTATCTGCTTTTTTTACCTATTCTTGTTTCTATTTTCTATTTAGTTTCAATTATTTGCTCTGTTCTCACAGAGAGCAGATAAAATTATTTTTGTTAGTTGAAGTTATCTTGTGTAATCCAAATTGGATTTTTATTGTAAGTTTGTCCGTTTCATTTTGCAATTTCCGTAACATCTGGACTCTTAAGACTAGTTTTTTTTTGCTTGTTAATTTCCTTTTCTGAATAGTCGGAATTTGTTTAGCAACTAGTAGTGGTAGTACGTGGTTGCGGTTAACTCGTGTAAAATCCTACTGAGAGCTTAGGTGTTGAGTCGTTTCCTGTGTGCTACCTGTGAAGAAGTTACTTTTTTGCACAAAAAATAAGAAGTGCTTGTATTGGAGATTGGAGTGTGTTTTCAATATATATCCTAAGATCTGTGTTTTTTATATATCCGTTTGTGCAGAATGGGTGCAGAGAGTTGGTAACCCGATATTTATTCCGGCTGAGTGAATTGCCAACAAATAAGATTACCTGTGGGACAGTGCTAAGTTGGTTGGAGGTGAGTGATAATGAGTTCAGTTTTGTCTCATCTTCAGTTTTGTTTCTGTTTTACCTCTTATCCGAAATTGTAATGAGTTTGGTTGGATGATTGTATGACTGAAGTAGGTTGTGCTTCAAATTAAAAAGTTAACCTAGGTCTGAGATCATTCATTCCACATATATGGATTTCAGACTTATCTGTACCCGATAACGAACGAGTTTCTGGTTCATATTGACAGTTTTAAATAATTGGTGGTTGTGTTTTGTTGTGTGTGTTATTATAGTTGGACAATCGTGGGAGACATATCGTCTCTTCTGATGACAGTGCTATTAACACACCAGCAGTTGCGGCTGCATGTGCCGTACGAAAATACAGTGCTCAGGCTGCTGATGAGATCTCATTTGAGGTTTGTTTAACTCAAAAATTGAAGATATAATTAAGAGTGATTGAAATAATTTGATTATTTCAATAAATCGTGATAGTAAAATCTAATTTGACTATCATTTTTGTGATTATTATCGCAGGTAGGAGATATGATTTCAGTGATTGACATGCCTCCACCAGAAGAGAGCATTTGGTGGCGAGGAAAGCGTGGATTTCATGTAGGATTCTTTCCCAGAGATTATGTTCAGGTGAATATTATATTGTCACTAGTGAGTGAGAAGTAAAGTGATTATAATTTTTGAGACTTCGAATTTTAAGGTGATTAGTGGAAGAAATAATGTTTAAATATTGTGATACAAATTTCAAAATATTATGAAGGTTATTGGAGATAAAGTTCCTGCGGGCTTGCCTATTGTGCCATCAGTAAGAAGACTTCAGAGACTTTCGGTTACCTCTACTTCATCTTCTGCCCCTGATAAGCCGGTGCTAAGGAAGCATGGAAAGCTTATCGCCTTTTTTAGGTTTGTGATTTACAAATATTTATTTTTATTTTATTTGTGGTGTATTTTATGTTTATCGTAAGTTGTATAATCAGTGTCAGAGATATTTACTTTAAGTATCCGTCTTGTTGATCAAATAGTATCAAGTTTCTTTTTCCTTACGAGCCTTGTATATGTATGATAACTCGTGAAGAACGTGTGGATAAAAGGCTATTGTGATTATATTTCAATTTCACAAAAGAGCCGAAAAATGATCTGCTGATATTTATGAATGAACACTAAAAATAAACTTAGCTGTCTAATTTTAATGTTTTTGTTAAATTTATTAATAGGAGTTTTATACTATCACGCCCCTCAAGACGTCGACTAAAGCAATCAGGGATCCTGCGGGAAAGAGTATTCAGTTGTGACTTGGCGGAACATCTTTTGAATACAGGAAATGAAAGTATGTGAAACGAATTTGAATTAATTCGACATGGTTTTTTATAAATTTATTATGCTTTAAACTAAAGCAAATAATAAAACGGGACTTAACAACTTAAGTAACAAGTATAAAAGTGACTTCATGTATTTTTTATTTTTGCTTTGTCACAGTTCCTGCTGTTTTGAATTGTTGTGCTGAGTTCATTGAAAAACATGGGATTATTGATGGGGTCTACCGCCTCTCAGGAATTACTTCTAATATTCAGAAACTCAGGTAAACAATAGAAATTGCTACTGGTTTGTTTGGTTTCATAGCCTTAATGGTTAATTAACTATTTACAATCGTCAGACTAAATTATTCAAAGCTTATTATGTGATTATGTTTAATGATTGTGGTTTTTATGAATACATTTAAAAAAAAATACAATTGGCTACTTCACAGGAACGCTTTTGACGAAGACAAGGTTCCTAATTTGGAAGGTGACACTGCTATCAAACAAGATATTCATGCGGTCTCCTCCCTTCTAAAGATGTACTTTCGTGAACTTCCCAATCCACTTTGCACGTATCAGCTTTATGAAAAGTTCGTATCCGCAGCTAAAGCATCTGATGAAGAGAGACTGTTTAAAATGCGAGAAGTCGTTCACGAATTACCACCTCCACATTACAGGTATACAGTTAGTTTATTTTATGAGAAAAAATGTATTCGTAATCTGATCTACAAAAATATCCATTTGGTCACACTGTCACACTGGAATTTTTACATTTTAAGTAAATAATTATGATGTGTCTTTGCAGAACTTTAGAATACCTTATGAAGCATTTGTCACGTGTAGCCCAAAGGAGTAGCGATACAGGAATGACACCAAAAAATATGGCTATTGTGTGGGCTCCGAATCTCATTCGATGTAGGGAACTAGAAGCCGGTGGTGTAGCTGCTTTAAAGGTATAACATCTATTCACTGTAAATTTAATCAATTTGACAGGTCAGGTCGGGTTGCTATTTTACACGTGTAAGTAATGTTTGTGTTGTATTTTGTATTGTTTTTTTTAAATAATTAGGGCATTGGGGTTCAAGCAGTTGTCACTGAATACCTAATACGACACGCTGATCTCATTTTCAATGACAAGCTTCCTGCCAATTACCCTGCCACTACAACAGTATTGAGTCACAAATCATCAGGTTCTTCTTCAGGGAGACCTAAGTCTCTTGCCATATCTTCACCTATGAGATTAATGTCATTGGAGGAAGCTCAAGATAAAGCCAAAGATGACAGAAAGTTCATTGAAGTTGGAGGAGGACCTTCATCTCTTCCTCCAAAGTATCACACTGTAATTGAACTCCCTGGACGACGAGGAGGAAGAGGTAAAAGGTCACCCATGGGATGGAAGCATTTCTTCTCGAGAAATAGGAGTTTCTCCAAACCTCAGAGAAAAATGTTTACCCCTGGAGATATTACGGTTATAGTGAGTGAATTTTGATTTGTTTTGTTTCGAAGAAGTGTTAGTAAGGGTTGTTTACATTTAAGTTTATGATTTTCATCATGTACGATTTACAGACAAGAAGTATGCCTGTGGCTGGCCCCCAAGGAATGCAAACAAACTGGGCAGGTAGGTTAAGACCTGTAAAAAGTGTTGAATCCCTAGTCTCTTCGCCACTTTATAATACACAGGATTCCAGTTCAAAAAGAGATTTGGACTCTGAGTCTGTCATGGAAGAGATGGAAGCATCTCTTTCGAAATCCAGTCCTGCAACTCCTACTGCTACCAATGACGTCCATGTTATGTTTCATGCTCCGCCATCAAATGGGCATGATTCTAGATCGCTCATTCAAAACCCCAAGACACATAACAGGTTAGTTTTTCAATACCAAAATAATGTTAAAATAACATATATTATTAATTAGGAATGCATTGTAAAATATTTTATTTAATCTTCAGATCAATATCTCACGACTCATATTTTGAATTCGGCGAATTCCGAAATGGAAACAATGTGTATATTGACGAAACCCTGGAAGAGGAAACAATGTCACAGTCATCCAAACAGTCTTTGGAAAATTCTAGTGGTATGGATAGTAATGTAACTAGTCCTATAAGAGCTGGTGGTAGTGCTGCTTATGGATCATCATCCGGTCCTCAGACTTTACCTAGAGATGCACACAGATCTAGAACAGAAGATAGAGAACCCTTCAAAAGTCCAGTAACACCCCCACCAAGTGCTGCATCTCTGACTATCCCTTTATTGGGTGACGCTGGTTGTACTTCAAATACATCTAGTGAAGACTTGATGATTTCACAAAATGGGCGAGGGGCTGACAGAACAAGCTATAGCTCTACATCACCCTTACTACACCATCCCATTAAACCAAGGCCCAGACCTAGCAAGTGGAGGGACACTGAAGTTCAAACGTCAAATACAAAACTTTCTGATGTTGGAGTCTGCACGCAAGAAGACATGGAAAACTTATTAGAGTGTCAGAGCAAGTCACAGGAAAAGATGGATGTTCAATCCAGCACTGGGTGTGGTAGCTATAACTATTATCAACCTTTAACGAAATCAGAGCCTACGGTTGAAAATGATAGTACAAAGTACGAATTAGATAGAAATTCAAGCTTTGACGAAAGCTCAGAAATGTCAACTCCAGAAGAACCCTTCGGTAACCCAGTAGCATCCACTAATATAATTTATTCTCCTCTAGTAAATGAAATCTCTTCTACCTCTTCTGCCGAGCAATTTGAGCAATTAACGAATCGAGGGACAAATAATGCCACAGAGAAACATGTTTCTCAGTCTCAAACCCACCAACCAGTGTCTGTCGTTACCGGACCAAAAGTGAGTTTATTTGTGTGTCCTTTATACGAAGCTGGAATCACCACCTCGGATCTTGCTTCAAGTGACGAAGCTTCATCTTCAGGGTCTAACAGCGATACAAAGGAATCATCTCCAGAAGAACCTATAGGAACAATACCACCTCCTCCACAGTACGAAAATGTTCCTAGTAAGACCAATAACAATGCAAATGATCACAAAGTAGTATCACCACCACCAGACACAAATAATGCACTCCAACTACTTGTAGCTCACATTTATGAAAATGATAGAATCTACCAAAATCAACCCATCGCACCAGCAAGAAAACGACCTACCAATCTACAAACCCAGACTGGTGGTGGTGCTATTTCCTCCAGTGAACCTATTTATACCGCAGTGTCTACCACCAACAAGTGTAAACGTAGTAGTGCAACCTCCGAATCAATTTATGGTGGTGAGCATTACGAAAACATAAGTGAAACGGAATACAACACAAAGTCTTTGGATGGTCATTATGAAGGGAACATTTATGAGGATATAGAAGACAGTGAAAACGTTCACGGTAGTAGTAATAATAGCAGTACTAGTGGTCCAAGATACGAGACCATTGTCCCACCTCCTCCAGCTAGTCGAGCTAATAGTAAAAGCCCTGTTCAACCCGAAATTTCCACAATGCCAAAGAAGAAAGTTATTAATCAGGAAATAATAAGTGACGACGAAGGTAATAGTTATGAAAGTGTAAGATATTCAAAAGTAGAAAACCAGTTGCTCCCTTTGGTTCATCATTACTCTGAAATTGAAGAGAGACCTGAGGACCATGACCATAGTAAGAAAATGATGACTCAAGCAACTCCAGCAACAACAATAACAACAACACCAGGGTCAGAAGACTCTAGTCCATCGCACTCTAAAACAGACGACATGGTCACTTACCTTGAAGTACAAACACCTTGTCTCAAATTACGTAGTGACAGTTTAGAAGACGAACAAACTAAAAGTATTGACGACCGCTCGTATGAAAGTGTCGCTGAGATTGCGGATGACAATGTCAAGTTGGATAATATATTAAGTCCGTCATCAACAGAGACTTTAGACACTCCTACGAATTCCAATAGTGAGGAAGGAGAAATCCGTCATATAGATAGTCCCTTGGTCACTGTAGAGAATCCCTTGTACTCTTTGGAGATGAGGGATGAGACAGAATGTGAGGGGGAGAAAGAGGACGATAATCAATACCAAGAATTAAATACAGGTGCCAATAAAGAAGAAGGTTTCGATTCTAATTTTGTTTTAAATGAAGACGGAGATGATAATGACAATGATATATCGATGAACGAGAGCAGTATGAGTCTTAGCATGTCTTTGGATGAAGAGCCGGCTAAAAAGCATGCTAAAAATGCTAAGACGAAGAAAACTGAGGCGGTTGAGGACCAGAAAAATGCCTCAGGGTGTGAAGAAGAACAGGAGGTTAAACGAACCAAGAAGAAAGTAGTTACCGAAATGAAATTGCTAGGCAGATGCAACAGTGCTCCATTAGCAGAAACTCGATGTGACTTTATTGTCACAGAAATTCTAAGACATTCTGATGACAAAGATTACTCAAGCTTAAAAAGTGATGAATGCCAAGATGCACATAGTTTAAAAGAAAATATGACAAAGACGAAGATTTCTCTATGCAAACGACTCTCTGAGCCCTCATTGTTACTTAGTAAGACTGATGATAATACTACTGGTAATAGTGGGAGCACTAGCAATATAAATGCAAATTCAGCATGGAAATTAGCAGATGCTAAACGCCTTGCAAATAGGAAACAAAGTGTCAAAGAATTACTTTCGAAATTTGAAACTAGAGATTCACCTTCGCCAACGTCAAGTAGTCCAAGTCCTCCACAGCAGCAGCAACTACATTTTCAGACCGGTCCTGGTCTTCCTAAACCTAGTGGGGGTAGTGGTGGAAAGTCTCCTACTTCCAGTTGCAGAAATAAGCCATTTGGTGGGAGTGGACGATTTCAGCACCATAGATTTTCCATGGGAGATATTCTTATGACACAGTCCATGTCTTCTGCTGAGGATTTGAATGCAATTAAAACATCCAGTCTTTCCATGGTGCGATCAGATACTTTTCCAGAGTTGAGGTCTTCAGCAGAATCGTCTGCTTCTAAAGAGAACGTACTTGTGGAGATTTGTGGAGGTTCACAGACTTTGTCTGATGGTGGAAGTCCTCTGGGTACGAATTTTTACTTATCAATCCAGTGTAACAAAAAGCATTTTAACATTTACTTCTTATTTTGTAACGCATTTTATTGATTTAATTTTTTATAATTCTCTATCCACAGTGGCTGAAAAGGTGCAACAAGCTTTGCGAGTAGCTATGAGTTCAGTCGACATGAATGATCCAAGTACAAGGGAAAGGATCGAAAAGTACAAAGAAGAACGGCGAACTTTTCTACGACAAAAAATAACTTCAGAATTAACTGGTGAAAGGTCTCCAAGTGCCGATGGTGGAAAAGATTCACCCCCAGCCTCCATTAAGAAATCTCCAGGAGAAAGTGGCAGCTTTGGTAGTAGCTTAGGAGGCACTGGGGACAGTCACTCATTTTCATCAATTGAAACAGTCTTTAGTAAAATCACCACTACTTCAACCACCACAGATTCAAATAATAGCAACAGCAATAATTTAAATAATTATATAAATAATTCTAATTCAAATAAATCCTGCTCAGAATCTCCACGAAAACGAGCTTTCTCTGAAGACATACCTCCGGCGTATTCGAATTCTACAAAAACCATTAAAACCGAAGGGTCAATGTCTTCTTCGACAAGTAGTAACAAAATTAGTGGAAACCGAGTAGTTATTGAAGAATCAGAAAAAACAGCAGCTGAACGAGCTGCTGAAGAAATAAACGTTAAAGAAAAAATTGCTATGTGGACATTACAAAAGAAGGAAATGTCAAGGTCAACTATTTCTTGTGCTGAAATAACCAAAGAGCTAGCCAGGCAATCACCCACACTCACTGCTGCTGGACTTGGAAACCGAATTCTACAACCAACATCAGCCACTGGTATCACTACCACAACGACCACTGCAGATATAAAGTTTGTTAAACCCATTTTAAGACGTGAAGTGACCACAAGTTCAATTGAAATTTCCAAATCCAAAGTGACTAGAGTTGGACGGTCTGAAAGTGCAAAGAAAATCAAGGACATGGCTGCCTTCTTTGAAAACAAACAGTTTTAAGCTTTTAATTTCAAGTTCCATACAGATAAAATATAGAGTTTGTTTAATCTTAAGAAATTCAGCTAATTATTAATTACTATTTAATATAAGAAACTTTACACCTTATAAAAATGAAAAACACGTAACTTTGTTCATAGCTGCCTTTTTAATAGTCTAATAATAATATAACTGCATTGTTGCATTATTAATAATTACTAATTACCACTTGAAACTTACAAACGATGGAAATTGTTTGATAAAAAAATACAAAACCGCTTTAGATATAAATGTTATATACGTACGCATGTACCTTATTAAACCTCGAACGAATCCACTTTATATAAGTTGTTGTATTGTTGTGTCTAATTGTTGTATGCAGTAGTCAGTCAGCCTTAGCATGAAGCTCATTAAGCCAGTCACGTTTTAATTAGACAGGTAAATATAGGGTATAATTAACTTACACTTAAGATACGTATACTAGAGGATATACCGGGTAACAATTTGTTACCATTTACTAATAATAATGTTATTGAAAGTCCGAGAAATACAGGACATTTTACAGGTTTTTATACCATTAATTAACTAACTAATAGTGAGATGATGATTATTAAGTGGCTTTATTAAAATTTTAAAATAGTGAAGGATTTAATTGTTTAAAATCTCGTGAATACAAACGTGTGTGTTCCATTTTAAAATTTTAATCTTCCTTCAACAGCAATAATATTGCTTCTAAAAAAAAGCTGTTTTATACTGACTCTTGTAAACTTTTTTATTTATTTACTGCATGAGGTAAAATAAGGTTGTTTTAATTGTGTGTGCCTTCTTGAAATGGAAATAACCATGAGGAAACTAATTAATACTCAAAATATTCATTTATATCCTAAGACTTTTAAAGCGAAATCATCCCTTGGTGAAACTGAGTTTTAAAATGGTCTTTTTTTATAAGATGTCAATTCCGAACTGCTTTATGATTCATTGTTTTAAAAGTATTATACCAGATCGATGTTGATTATAGCTTTGAAATATGAAATCAAGTATTATTATTATTAATTGAAATTTCTTTGATGAGTTGTGTTTTTTGCATTCATTTTGAGTTCTCTATCAATGAGTATAGGTTTTGCAGTGAATTAATGACAGCTGTTAATTATAAGAAGACTTATGTAATAAAAAATATTGAATCGCTGCAATGCTCAATCATAGACCAGGGTAAAACATACATAAATTACGTGTGTATTGAAATCTCAAGGTCTGAAAAATGCAGCTATGAAAAATATTGTAAGCTAAAAAAACTGCAGAGTATTAAAACTTTGTGCTATTTGAGCTAGTAGTAAACTAAAAACTAAATACAGCTTGAACTTTAAACTTTGACCTCATTTCAAAGTGCTGCTTATAATACAAGCTTTAAAAAACTTGATAAATAATTTGAAAGAATTTTAAAAATATACGTATAAAATATTCCTTAAAGTGAACGCTGCAATATAAACTGTGTCTATAGCTCATATAATGCTTGCCTCTAAAATTAAATTATTTAAAGTTTGGGAAGTTATGGCTGTGAAATTTAGCTAGCTACTAAAGGTAATTTAACCTATTGAATAAAAACTGTACTCGATTTTAGAACAATTTTTTATATACAATTATTCACTTACTTAAGCTCGCACACGTATGCATGATGATACGAGCTTTCGTTATTATGCATCTGTGTCAAAAACAGCTTTTTGAAATTACAAAAACATAATGCGTGTAATATAATACAATAATTTATACCATATTGTTATTGGGTAACTTCATGTCACAATCTTTTTATCATAATTATGAAAAACTTTTTGAAATGCAAATTCCTGACTGAAATAAACAAAAAAAACCGGAGATACGTTGTACATATTATTTTAAGGGATCAGTAGTGGAGAAAAAATACAACTGATTTATTGTGCTACTTGCGAAATATTATAAGAGAGTTTAATTATTATTAATATTATTTAATTTATTAGCTTTATTGTAAGATTTATTAAAGTTTGAACTTTTGAGCAGGGAAATCAATAATAATAAAAAAAATTGTAAAAACTCAGCTAAGTATTATTATTATTATTATTATAAATCTTAAATGATAATTGTTTTAAGTGTGCTGATTTCGACTTTTTTGGAATAAACTACATTACCGAATAAAAATCACATTGTTTAAGAATTATTATGAACATTCTTCATGTATACTGTAAAAATGTTTACTGGATTTGATTAAGTTACGACGAGGAGAGGAAGGAAGATATGGTGAAGATTTTTAAGGATCAATTAAATAATTAGGTGGTTAAATATTATTAAGTTTAGAATTTTATTATGAGTTAGGTATTTAAGTTAATATTGAAGAGTGGAGTTTTGAACAATGCAAAGAAGCTGTATAATTTGAAAATACAGTGTAATAAGCCGAAGAAGCAAAATGTTTTATGTACAATGAAATAAAAATTGTTTCGTTTGTGAAAAAATTTGGTTTTTTGAAAAGTATAACAGTTTATTTTATTTTAATTGTCTGCCTGAAGTAAAATGCATCGTATAATATAATCATCATTATTATGTCGGATTCTGAAACAAGAAATATATATAATATTTAGGGGCTTTACTTTAAGATTGCCCTGAATACAATAGATCAAGAAGGTTGTTTTACTTTTACTATATTACGTAAAGTCGATTATGCTAAAATTAGAAAATATAATATTGGAAGTTTGCATTTGCAAGTCTTAATTTATTATGTCTTGGTTGGCCCACTACTGCTAATACTATTAATTACTACTACTACCAGAACTAAGATGTTTCTCTTTGTTATATTTGGTAAAGAAGGTTTTGCCATATTCGTAAGTAGAAATCATAATGGCACAAGCTGGAGCAACTTTTATTATCCTGGGTACAAGTCCAGTAAACATTCCGTTTATTCCGGAGGTTGTATAAATTCTTCTTAAAACTTGTCTTGTCGTTGATAGTTTCTTTTCTAGAGATTTAAAATTAAAAAAATAATATATTATGTCACTTAATTTAGTATGATTTTCTTTTGTAATTTATTTTTTAATGACGCGCTTATACCCTTTACTGCAAAGTCTGCTTCTCCCAATTCGATTTGCTTGTGTGTTTTGACAACGTCAAAGGGTAGAGTTGCAGTACCTGCGATCTAATTATGGAATGGAAAATGACAATATTATTGACATGTGTAATAATCGGATATTTGAATTTGAATGAATAGCAAACTTACAGCACCAGCAGTTGCTCCAGCAAAAAAACTGAATGTCAATGAAGGATCTTTTTGATTACTATAAAACTTTTTGATTGCTTCATATGTACCCCAGTAGATTGCTAAATATTTTCAAAAAAACATAATTCATAGTATGCACAGAACAGAAATAAATCAGTGAGGAATAGAATGTGAAATGTATATTCTGGAAAGATAGTCAACCTTTCGAAAACTGTTATATAAACTAATAATATTGGCTAATTTCCGAGATTATTGAGTAACGAGAAACTCCAGAAAGTCGAAGTGAGCAATGCAATATTTTCTCCTACTCACAACTAAGCTGAATGAATCAACCTCTAAATATTTGGGCTAATAATTAAATTGAAAGACTGCAGTGTTTACATAATTAGAATCGAACCCCACGAGGAGTAAAATTTTCAAATCATCAGGTCAACTAAAGATAGACAAGTAGAGAGGTTTAACTTTGGAAGGACAAGAAGGATGGGACGGAAGTTACTTCGGAACGGAAGGGGTTCTTATTAGGTAAACACGGCTGATCTTAAGTCCCTCAACGTTGCCTTATCAGGAAGTTTAGATACAGGGTCCAGTGATGAAAAGTAATTCTGGAACAATGACATGAAGTTTCTTACCAGAAAAAGGCACGTCTCTGCTAATGCTTGGAAAATAGCCTAACCAGAATCCCCTTATGCCTTTAGCAGCATATAAATCTGCACAAGCTTGTCCTAGCTCTGTAAAATAAATACATATAAAATTAGACTGCTCTGCTTAATTAATTTAAAAAACAATCAGCTACTCAAACACCATTTTATTTACTTACGTCGATAACTCAGCCTTTTTGATTGCATTTTCGTACGAATAAGTTCCAAAGGATTAATTACGGTGACAGCCCAAAGTCTAGCAAGACCTCCAGCTACTAAAGGAATTAAAACAGGTTGGTCGCTAATCCCTGTCATTAAAGTATATCTATCGGAGAGCACGACCCTTAGTTGTTCATAAGACACAAAATAAACTATTGTGGATGGAACTGCCATGATTAAGGTTGGCGGAAGTCCACTCCAGAGTGAAAGGACCCCCTCGTGTTTTACTATTTTGTGAAAGGCATCCTATAAAAATAAAATAAACAGCAAATCAGCTATTTCTTCCTTCTTTGCATAAAATTAAAAAAAAAGGTCAGGTTAGAATTGGAACTAGAATTTGAAGACTTGATCGACTAGGGTTTTTTTTTGTTTGAAGAAATCTGACCTGACCCTTAACTTATGTTTAAATTACAGAAGAAACTTACAATAGTGGAAGTAAAATGTCCAGGTCGTTTCACCCAAGCGTTAACTTGACCATTTATACAGTGACAGATATGATCCATAAGTCCATTACAATAGAGGAAGCACCGATTAGATAACATGGCTTTTTGTTGAGCTTGAAGTCTTATTTTTACTACATCTAATGGCGTAACTGTGTAAAAAATTCAATTAATTAGTTAAATAAAATGTATTCAAGGGTGTATCAAGGTCACATCACGGCCAAACTTCCGTTGCAAATTTTTACCTAATAAAGAGGTTAAAAGTCCACCCGTACAAGATGACAGCATTTGCTGTACTGGAGTAATTCGGTATAATTTTTCATTGGGGTCTGAAGCAGAGGGTACTGGGGCGGATGCGGAGGGACTCATTTTGATTTCTTCTTAAGCCCTAAAGTAGCAACTACTTTTAGTGATGGTCTGTTGATTCGTTCTGCTACGCTGCCAACTAGTGCCAACCGAATTCCACATTGACATACAAATGAGTACAATTTTTTCGGAACCAATTTCCAACTGTACTTTCTAATACAGATGTCCAATCCGGTATACACCTTCTCAAAGTGTGGTTATCATCACGATATCATGCTGATAAACAAACACAAAAAATTGAATTAATTTTGAACCATAATATTCTACACATCATAGATACAATCGTACCTGATTGTACCTTTTGGATTATCTATATTTCTGTGGAGTGCAAGTGTGCATAAAATTAAAAATAAATACAATCTCACTGCACACTGCACTAACGACTAGGGACTAACTAAAACTATTGATAAATCTCAATCACAATTAGCGTTATCATCAATCATTAAGGAGTACCGTAATTGATAATGTGTAATGAAAAAAGGATGTTTCACTTGCACTCGTCACAATTCAAGGTCAACTTGGTCAACGGTTCACCGTTATTACACAATAAATTGAATATTGAACATGTTTACAGTCAACGTGTGCAGTGGAATTAAGATCTTTTTTTAATTTATAAGTGCTAGCAAAGCAAAGCAATGCATATTAACATATAAATGCAAAATGAAATTGTGAATTGATTATTTATGAACAATTGCAATGATGGATGGAGTGGATTAGTTGTTAGTGGATTGTTATGTAATTAATTAATAATAATTTGTAATTCTACAATCTAAAATCTTACCGATTAATTAATTCTAAAAGATTCCCCTTCAAATTGAACGTCTCATTCAGTTTTGCACAAATTAAGTCTGTTGTAAGGTCAAGGGTCAGGTCAGATGTCAGATTTCACCGATAGCGTGTGAAAATGTAAAAGAGTAAAAGCACCTTTGTTATTTTGGGTGCATGGAAGCGGGTTTAGCGCCGTGAGGGTCCACGAGGTTTCTCACTCCAATAAAAGGTTTCTCTATTCAGCAGAAGTAGCAGAACTCAATGTTTCAATGTTTGTTTTGTGACTCGGAGTATCTTCGACGAGCTATTCGACGTCCAAAGGAAGTCATAGTCATTCTGCTACCACTACTACTACCACCGTCATATTCCTCACAAACTGACTCAATACACTTTAGATTTAGATAGAAGAGGCTTTCTCAAATTATTCCATAAGAAAGGAAACAGACTTAAAACAGAGTTAACTCTTAACTAAAATCTAATTTATTTTCAATTATAGGAAACTCAATTAGCTAAACTAGTTCAATATGTTGGTATTTTTACAGGTATAGTGTAGTAAGTCGTGAAATAGAAATCAATTAGAATTCCTTGGGGAGCTAAAAGGAGACAGTTTTTTAATCACATATCATTGTGCATTGTTGATAATGTATCAGGGAGGGTCAAAGGTTTAAGATTTACGTTGCAGTTAATTGCAGGTCTTGATTGAGAGAGGTGAGTCATAGTCATGAGTTGAATTTATTTTGAGAATATAAGTCAAGTCACTTAGGTTTGTTGTTGATTGATAGTAAAGTGGATTATGGGACTAAATATTAATTAGGGTCATTTTTGTTGTTTTGATTTCGGAATTTGAATCTCCCAAGAATTGTGTATTCTATATAAATGTTGTGTAATGATTTCGCTATAAATTTCAGGTGCATTACAGTTGGAAGTCCAGAATTGGTTGCTGAAGGACAAAAGGCGTCATAATTCACAATTGAAAAAGAAACACTGCATACTACATAGCTTCTGCTATATACTACTAGGACCGAAAAATTTAAATAAAGTCCGAGTTCAAGGCATTAAGTGCCAACTAACAGAACCAAAATGCTAGGCGGATTTACTTGTTCTCGAAACTCTTTACTAGTTTTGAATCTATTTTATATCGTAAGTTGAGAAATTGTATTTGAAATTGTTTTAAGGGAATGTGCCGTGGAGGAGGAATAGTTAATTCTTAATTGTAGTGACTTTATATATTTGATGAATTTCAGACGGTGGGAATACTTCTAATATCATTGGGTGCCCACTGGATGACCTCAAATAGAGTGTCAAGTTTACCAATAATAGGAGGAGTTGTTGCTTGCGGAGTATTTTTACTAATTGTCAGTTTCGGAGGCATCTACGCAACGCTGAAACATCATCAAGTGTTTCTCTTTTTTTATATGGTGGTTCTCTTCGTTTTATTCATAATTCAATTCAGCGTCGCCTGTGCCTGTCTCGCTGTTTCTAAAGAAGCTCAAGTAGGAATTGCCCAACAAGGGTGGTCCTCTGTGCATACGGATGTCAAGAAAGATGTCCAAAACGCCTTTTCTTGCTGTGGATTTCGAGAACAAGATAGAAATCTATTGAGCCCTAATTCCAGTGACCCTATGGCTCATCCTACTTGCAGTGCAATTGTTAGTATATAACCTAAAAATTCCTGTTTGTAATTTAAGGAATCACTAATTTATCTAGCCTTTAGCCGCAAATAGAGTAGTTGTACAAAGTCGCTATTTCAGAATTTCGAGTGTTAAATTAAAACTTGAAAAATTCTGTGATTTAGGCAAGCTGCAAATGTAATGGGAAAGAAGATTGTTGCATCGGAACATACGAAAACGTTACTACGCCATGTGGATGTGATCCTTGTTCCACCCAACTGGAATCTGTGATAGGCCAAGCGTTCAGAGTCACCGGTGGCGTTTCTTTATTTTTCAGTTTTACTGAGGTGAGTTCAAAGTTATTTTAAATATTTTTAAATGTATTTTTTTCTTATTTTGAAAGTCTAGCTGGGTTCGGTGTAACTAACAAATTGTTGGACCTCTGTGTATTTCATGTATTTTGTAGTTTATTGGGATTTGGCTGACGGTGCGATTTCGAAACCAGAAAAACCCTTTCTTCACTGGCAATCCTTCCGCCTTCTTGTAGATCTCTCGTAAATTCTAGTAGTTAGACTCTGTCTGTGGGAAATCATACATTATGGTTTCAAATTCAATGCAAATGCTACCTATGCACTCACATCACATCACCGTATTCACCTTGACCTTATTTACCAGTTGGTATAATTTGCAATTAGTCAAGAAGAAAACAGACTGCTTTTTAGTTTTTGTGATTAATTTGGTTTTAGTTTAGATAATAAGTTCACTTACTGCAAGCAATTGACTTTTAACTCAGTACTTTGGACTCTGTCGAACTTTTATGACTCACTTTTCTTGATTTTTTTTGGGCGTAAATAAAGAAAGAGTCCAGGCTACAACAGAAAAGTCCATTCGTATTTAGCAAACTGCTTTTAACTATTTATAAATTATAAAGTTACGCTTGTGTGTAAATTGTGATGTGATAATGTTTTCCTATGTTGTACTATTTTAGTAATAGTGATTTGATAATTTCGATAAATTATCAATTTACTAACCTAAACATTTTAATCTATAAGTTACCAGAGTGTGAAGACTTATTAAGTTTTAATACAAAACTGTCTTTGATGGTCATATTACTATTTATTATTGAGTTCCTTTTGTGATATATTTATACGTTTGCATGTGTTTTTACCAATAGATAATTGGAGCAATACTTGCTGGGCATTATCGAAACCTGTACAACAGCCAGTTGCACACTTGAATGAAACTGAAACCGATTGAGAGTTCAGTGTGCCCTTACTACTACTGAATCACTCTGACTATAAGTTTGCATTTTGCCATTTATATCATAAGCTATGGTAGCTATCCATGACTTTAAGTTTAACTTTTTTTTTGTTAACTTTAGTTTTTGTAGAAACATAGATTTAAAAATGAGTCCCTTGATTATATACATGTATCTCACTTAACACCTACCCGCCTATCCTCTCAGAATAATTAACAAGTGCTTCTATCGTTGAAGTTAATCCTACGACATGTATTTTATGTGACTTATCTACTCCCTTGAATCATCTGAGCAGCTTACCCGATACCTAAACCTACCTGAAAAGAAAAACAAATTAAGAAAATAAAATAAGTATACATCCCATTGATCCCATGTAGTATAACATT
>JAQGAA010000881.1:0-18578 GCA_034696425.1 Isotoma viridis | reverse complement strand
TGTGTACAAGGGCAGTATGTACTGCTTTAGGCATATTCAACGAATGGATGAATACTCATAGTTTGAAACTTGAACTAGTTTGGCTGAGGAATTTTTTATGGAAGAATTTTTTCCTTAAAAGTTTAATATTGTAAGCAAGAATAAGAAATTTTGCTCTGAAACTTACAGTCAACGGAGATTTTTATTCTTTTGGAAACTGCTGGAGGGACTCCGTTGGTCGCGATACACATGTATGCTCCCATGTCCAAACGGCTTATTCTTGATAGCTCGAGAGATTCACCTTCCCATTCTGAAACTAAAATTTAAAGTAGTTCAAGGATTATATTTCAATTGCATTATGATAATAAAAAAAACTTGGTCAAAGATTACTCAAAAAATCTATTCGGTAAAAGGATTTACCTGAAAAGGTTTTGTTAATTTTCATTTCTCCTCCATCCTCACGACGCCACTTGACTACAGGTGGAGGTGAGCCTGTAGCATGACATCCGAGTGAAACATTTGAGTTCTCTCGAACAATTATATCCGAGCTACTCATTGAGTCGTCAATGTTTGGTGGAACTGCAAAACAAAAAATTTACCTTAGTAATTACACCAACTCTCGCTAATTTTATGTGACTCTACGTTGATTTTCATACATAAATTAACGTTTAATTGACAATCTTTTAAAAACGATGAGATTTTGAATTAAAAAAATTCATGATTTCTGTGTAAATCAGAGGAAAAGGTCAAACAGATTTAATATCAGTTAAAAGCAAATGAGAAAGACAACCATTTGTTTACAACGCAAACGCAATATAAGTTTAAGAGCGGATAAAGTTATCCCATGCTTTGCCTAAGTGGTTCTTATGTCGATTAAAAAAATTACAAAAGTAGCCGTTCTGAAGCGGAAAGGAGTTGAATCAAAGGAAGTAGCAACACTAACGGGTGACATTAGTTTTGACTTTCTTCTCTCTATTCTTTTATCTTCCCTTTCCGTCTTTTCAGACTTTTTTCACCCTGGTAAAAGAAAAGTTGGTGAAATGATACCCGCTCTGTACTATGACGAAAATGGAGTTTATTCTTAGAACTATGCACTCTTTCTTCACTGTCGACAGGAGGATATGTTATAACTAATTTTGGTGAAGTTTGGGAATTTCTAAATTCTGGACCGGTGGTGGATGTTAATTTGAAAGGGGAACGGAAGCAGTGTAAAACTTTAATATTTTATGATAAAGTAGGAACGCTTAAGCATCAATTAATCCATATCTCATACTGCTGCATTTCTGCACTTGATATGAATCCATTATGAATTTCATGGATTTTGCAAAGTTTCAATAGGAGAATAGAAATAAGATTAGATCGAATTTTTCAGTAGGCAAAAGTCACATTCCCAAAGTCCTTCTTGGCTTTTGATAGAGATTAAGTTTGCAAATAAAGTGTACTTAAAATAACACAGAATTGCAACCAACTATTATGCTTGCATCAATTCAAAAATAAAAATATGAGTTGGGATTAAGCTTGAGTTTACTTTCATCGATTTTGAACCAACAACTAAACATTATCTACCGGAAATAGAACAGAAGAGGGAATACGAATGAAAACTGAAATAAATGTTAGTTCCTCGATCTAAAAAATAAAAGCATTTCCATTTGTTTGCTAACATTGTGATGCATTCACTTACTTTGGGGGGATAACCGAGAATATTGTTTGTAAAGTGTAAAGGTGTATTTATTCTAATACTACGACCTATCTTCTATCAGTAAGTCCGTGCTCCATAGAAAATAAAAAAAAGTAATTTTTTTATTTCTTTAGCTGTCATTTTACCCTTAAGTGTACAAATTCTGGTAGAAAAACAACAAAAAACGAGGAAGAAAGCTAGAGAAAAGTTTTGCAAGTTGAGAGATAGATTTAGAAGTATCGAGGGATTGGGATGCAGTTAAAAGGCAGTACTTCAGCAGTTGTCGTTCTACCCATCTAAACAGATGCTCCCATGGGGTTTTTGAACCGTTCTGAATTGACTTCGAATTGGAACTAAGAGGGGATTCAAACCAGTCGTCAGTCAGTATTCGCTGTGGCTTACTCTTATTCTTGGTATAAATACGTGCTCTATTCAAATATCTCACAAGTAGTAGGTACGGACATTTCCACTCTGGAACTCTAGAACCCGTAGAGCTTGGAATTTGGGTCTGAGGAGTTTCTTTTTTAAGTAAATGTTCGGTCTTTTTATTTGTATTTAATATTATGGCTAGTATGATCAGTCTAATTTTAAGAAATCCAACATCATTTTAAAATACCTTGAAATGGCAAAATGGATTGTTGTCAACTGTTGCAGACAATAATGTTCATTAAAAAATGTAGACGATCTTATCAAGAGTTTTTATTGTAAAGTCAGCGATTTATTTTTTAATGAACTTACTTAATGAACTTTACTTGAACTTGAACTTGAATACAATTACAAAATAAAACTTAATGCTAATACTAATAAAGCAAGAATTAAAAAATAATTATTTCGTATCTTCACTTGTTGAGTCATACTTAAACGTATTCGAGCATGAGAAACAAATCATATTTAGTAATGCCCGAAAGAAAACTGAAACCCATAAGTATTTTTACAAAGTATAAATATACAAATCTGCGACTGTCTCCGAGTTAGTAACATTTGGAGGATATGGAAAAGATTTTGTTTTCTGTTGTAGGATGTAATCTTAATTTTAACGCAAACTTGCCCTATTAAGATAGCCAATATTAACAAATACATGTTCTTATAACAACTCAACCTCAGAACTCAACTCACTGAACACATGCTGTTTGAAAAGGTTCTTGTAGGTGTATGGTAGTGTAGGACTTTTTGTTATTGTTATTTGTTATTAATTTTTGTACTTATAAATCCTCAAAATTGAAATAATTTAATTGTTTGGGTATTATAACATTGTAAGACCTTACAACATGCGATTTCCTTTTGAACTTTGAATTCGCACTGGTTTAAATAGTAATCAAACGTTTTAATGCGCTATTAATAATTTCGGAGAATTTTTATTTGATTCTTTGGGACATTAGGACATTTGGCTACGAGTGATTCATCGTTAATTCTAACGGCAAAACAAAAGAGGCTGTATTTTGTAAGTATATTATATTTAATTGATAGGTTAGGTTGTTTAATATAAATTACACCATTAAAAAAATTAATTGAACATCCTATAACATAGAAACACAAGTGCATTTAAAGCAAATTTACTTTTTTAACTTTCAAAGTAAGCCAATTTGTTAAGAAAAGACAAGTGAGCCATGAGTATTAAAAAGGTAAGTTCTGAATTCTGATAATTATGAATAATTTGATCCTACTATTAATGTGTATTACAAAATACTAAAATGTTTTTCAACAGATGAAAGAATTTGAAAGTGGAGAGGAGTTTGTTTTTGACGGAGTAAAACATATTCCTATTGTTGGGGCTGCCTATGCCATTCCACGGGCTGTAACATATGCAGCAATGGGAAATAAAAAACAAGCCGCATCTTCAGCTCAAGGAATTATCGACTGTGCAAAATCAACTGCTCGGGTTGTGACCTCTCCCTTGGCTACTGCAGCAGCGATCACTAATGTTGGCGCTGCTGGTTTCAGAAAACTCTTTGGAGGGGGGTCAAGCAATAATTGAGAGATTCGAGACTAAATTTTAATTCAGAGCTTCCACACAAGAGACAAATCTTAGTAAAACTATATTATTTATTCTTTAAAATTGTAAGTATTGTTTTGTAAAATTTAATAGTGATGACAAATAAAAATTCCATATTTTTGTAGAATATGTCATATAAAATTTTCCGAATTTTACTTCGACTAAATATTAACCGGAGGGTGAATTGTTGATTGTACACAGTATAAATGTAACAGTATGTGCTATTTATAAGAGCGTTCTTAACTCAGCAATTTATTCCAGTCATCTCAGCCTCATATACCTCATGTATTACTTTAACACTGCTCGCTTGTTTCTTACAATTTTGTAACCCTATTTCATGAACCACATTCATTTTTCCAATCAACATGCTTTTCTCTACATAAAAAAGGCCATTTCATCGCTTTCCTTGAGTAATAAATTAATAGTGATTTGGAAGGACTATTAGAATTTGTAAGTATCGACAGTATCGTATACTAGGTTTTATATGTATAAAACCGATACAACTCAAAGCGCTTTAAATGTATGACTCTTTCAAAGGGGCTGCTGCTGGGGTGTAAGTACTAGAGGCAGTGTTTGTAAAAGTTATTGAAGGAGATAAGGGATAATACCACCAAATTTCTTACTTCTAGACTAAATTTGTGTTCATTGTTTCATATTATCTACAACTACTAACGCAACTTGGTCATCATAATCCATTTTGATCCAAATAAAAATGATCGCATACAAATCTTAGTTGATCGACCCATCTAAATAACGGCAAGTAATATCCAAGTACGATTTAGATTCCCTTACGCTGGACTAGATCCCATCAAGCGAAAAATCTAGTGATTAGGTTTCGGATTGTATTATGAACTAACTGAACAGCGGTGTATAAATAAACGGTATTATAAGAATCAGATGTTTGGCTATTAGGCTATATGACTCTTGTGTGTTTTTTATCTGACTGACTAAAACATCAACCCGATGTATTTTTGTGGTTGTTGTGGATCTCTCAGTTTCAATTTTTCTTTTATGCTTTTATATTATAATACTATGAAAGACATCAAAGGTATTTTGAAACCAAAGAGCTATTTTAATCAAGTTAAATGAAAGTTAAATCTGAATAAATCCATAAACCATTGAAAGACAAATGCAATGCCGATGTCACAGTAAGATTTTCAAAGCTAATAAGTAGCTTACAACTTTTATATACTATTTTCAATACAATCACTTCACATACTCTCTACAACAATTTTTATATCTGAATAAAAAATAATGTTTTAAAACCCCTTAAGGGATCAAAAACTATATTTAAAAAAAATTTTTCAGTTTCCATTTCATTTGAATATATAGTATAAAAACATATACATCTTGAATTCCTGATAGATATCAACCTGTGTGTGAATAACATATGATGCAAGTAAGTACATTGCAGGTCGAAGGCTTAAGAGCTTCTTGAAAGTAAAAACTTAACGTGAACTATGAACCTGAGAATGTTCCCTTTTAGACATAAAATCGAATCCGACTTAAACCCCATAAAGTATCACCATCATATCCGTATCCCATGAAGCAACATGGAAAGCAACTGCTGGTGCTTTTCTCATAGAAGGAAATATTATTATTATTATGGGTTTGTTCGTGACGATAAACAGTATACGATATAAATGCCTTTTTCAACCTGTTGCTTTTTCATGCCTTGTTTCACTGAGCAGATTTAGCTTCCGATTTAACCTTACTGATATGACAGTGGTAGTATTTTTCCTTCTAAAGCCTTTTCTCAGTTCAATGTACGGTTATAGTTATGTTATATAGATAATGCTTAAAGTGAAAGTGATTTCTATAAGCTGATGAAATGAACTCATGGTTCTCTTGTACATTCTCTTTTCAAGAGATTTATCCAAAACGTAATCTCTTTCTGACTACACAACAGCATTTTCCTGAAACCGAAACAGGAATAAATTAGAGTAGAGTGGTAATTTGGGTATAAAGCCATCATTCAAAATAGTTTTAAGCGTTCTGCTAAAACTGAAGTGTCTCAAACCTGGGTAGTGTCTCATTTTCAAATTCTAGTTGTAGTTTTAATTAAGATTTTTTTAAAAAGTTAGCTTGCATTTTTGTTGTATTTTACTATTTTTATTCAATTTGATATGCTCAAGTTAATAAACTGGAAGTGAAAAAAATAATCATATCATGTAATAAGGGTTTACCGAGAAAGAAAATTATCTTAATTTATCCATAGATTTTACTAAAATTTATTCGAAACTCAATAATGGCATTCTCCATTTAGCTCTAATCACAAGAGCATAACAGCTATTAACTATAAAACTATACGCACAAAAAATCCCCATGGGGTAGAACTCGGTATTACTCATTTCTATACGGAAGCACTAAACTATTTCATATTATGAATACAATGGCAAGGGCATTCTATAGTTCCGATTCTGATTAGTAATTGCACCTTCGCTTATACATGTAAAGCAGTATGGATGGTTAGTACGAAGAAAGACCTTTTAAGCAAGGTTAAAGCTTACACACTAAAACTAAAAAGTGTTCTTGCTTATGTCGATAGTAATATTAGTAGTAGTAGTACACAGTAGTGAGTAGAGCGTAACGTGTCTAAATGGGTTTTATTAACGGAAGGAAGGAAAAGGAAATTGCCATCACCATGGCCATCACATGAGGAGTCTTACAAGTATAATATGCAGAGAGAGAGGGCAAAATGAAAGTACTGAAATAAAGTGTAAAAGCCAGTTTCGGTGTGGTAGACTTTACAAGAATGAGTAGTAGTCGACACGAGCTGTTGAATATAAGTGAGCATCACGCGGTCATAATGACTCTGCTTTCACTAGTCAAGTCTCTGTAATAGCAGGCTAATTAGGAAACCAATTAAGGCTAAAAGTAGGCAATATGATCCATCTAATGGTACTTCCCTATTTATATTCTACGATTTTATACTACTTTCTATATTATGATCTGTTCACCTTCTACTTTAAGGGTTCTAAATACCCGGGTTGTTAAAAAGTGGACAAGTAATTACATAATTTTTGCTACAATTTTATTCCCTTCCATTTCAAATCATATTCACAAAGTTTCCTTGTGTGAGATAATTTCTTTTTTTAGAAAATCAAAAATAAAGTTATAGCATCTGACTGAAACGGGATTTTTAAAACTAATACTTAAAAAAACATCGACAAAAACTAATAAGACTAGAAACCCAGGGTAGCTAACCCTCCTATCTATACATTGAATACCACGAATCCGATACTACTTATAGTTTACATCTTGTTACAAAACCAAAAACTCTTCTAGATGGTTCATAACAGTTTTGCTACATTGGATTTGTCCCTTCTTTCACTAAAGAATTTCTCATTCAAGTCGCCTACAAATTCTATTACTTCCCTCTCGTCTTGTACCATTTCTCAACCCAAGTTGTATAATTCCTACGATTTACTCTGCTTTTTAAAAACAAAACTGTAATTCAAAACTCATTTCTTTGATTCGTTATAAATTTTGTTTTTGATACTGCTGCATTTAAGCAAGACTATAAACTAGGTATGTTTATACCATGTATAAGAAACACAATCTGTTTTTTTCTGTTTTTGTTTTTCTTGTAGAATGGAATTGGAATAACTCCCTAATGAGGAGTACCTATATAATCCTTGAAATCTTTATAGTTACATCCTTTTTGAGGCGTAGGATAAGTAGACTATGTGTACTGTATCTTGTGATTCCTGCTGGATGTTTCAAAAGAAGGAAGATCTCATTTAGGGAAGTTTGTTTGAGAAACAAGATCATTATGCTTTCTGCTTATCCTCCGGAACAAACTGGTACGATGCTTTAAAGGAGTTTTACAGAACTTAAAATTACATTAGGGTAGTTTCAAACTTGTGTAGTAAAACTGCTGAGTGAAAAGGGCTTTCGTTTATTACAAATGGTTGCTTGTGTGTTATATTCATAATACTGATATTAAGTTATAGTTTGCTTTATTAATTTCTTTTCAAAGAGTTAAATTTTATTTTTCCACACTAATGTTTAGTGGGGAGAACAAAATTAAAAGTCTTTAGGTACGGCATATAGTAGCCGATATGTTTGATTTGTAATGATCGTTATTATAACTTTTGGTCATCAACTAATTTTTTATTGAAAATATGAAATGTATGCTTACCGACAACGTGAAGGTATCCAAATTGTGTCTTAGCAGTTTCCGTGTTGATTTGACACATGTATCTACCAGCGTCCGTTTCCTGTACGTCTGTTTCCAATTAAAATAAAATGTTGACAATTTACTCTTTAAGTCAATCAATTATTATCAAATCATTTCGTCACGTCTGACCCCGTAAAGGAAAACATGTGTAAGAGCAATTAATTTTATTCACTTCATTATGGGTAGTCAGTATAAGGTGGTTTTTTAGCTTGTAAGTCGAGTTTTCGATTTTGGGGACAAACGGTGACGTTTTTTAAGTTGTTCAATATTAAAGAAGAACTAGCTGCAAAATAGCTTTGGACCACTTACTTTCAATATGAAGATACCAGGTTCGATGTTTATCATGTGTCACTTTAATTCGGGGATTTCTTGTGATAACGTGAGTTTGAACTGTAATTTAAAAACATAAATCAGGATCATACATTTGGAAATTGTTTTCAATTATACTAGATTGGCTTGCTAGTAATCATAAACGGAAAGCAAGCAACGTTTTACAATGAATAAAGTCACAATAGGTTTCAATGTTTAGGAACTCGCACGTTTATGGCTTATGTTTATTACTTCAAGATAAAATCCGTTTTCTTAACTAGCAAAGTTTCTAAAAAAAACTTATTAAAAACTAAAATTTAAATGAATAGCGTTTGTATAAAATACTTACCCGTAAGGATCGCTGACCCTTCGAAATGAATCCATGCGACCTATAAATACAAAACATGAAATTAAGTCTATACAAGAAGGAAATGCAATATTATAATGATAAAATTGATATCCGAAAATAATTCTACACTGCCTAACAAAACCTTGTGTGAAATAGCATTTCACAAATCAAAACACTTCCCTTGTCTACTACCCTAGTACCCAGAAAACCATTATTATATTATAAGCCCCGAACTATAAACTCGGGTAGATTCAACAAAAACTCATTTCGGATTAATCTGACTCTGACTCCGTCTACCAAAAATATAAAAAGTTTCATATCCCGTTGGGAATTTTGAGGAAACACCCCACAGCGTATGGAATTAATCTTTACAATACTCAATTACGTGACTATTACTCCCTTGATTACTTATTTTCCTGGTTAACCTCGCAGAACATTATTGCAAATTACAATAATAATGTGTATATCGACCCGCATTTACAATAAGGTTTCTAGATACTATTATGTACTTCCGTTTTAATACAAGAGTACAACTGAAATCACTTGATATATACTGTTATAAACCATACATTGTCTATTCATTAACTGAGCGGATTATGAGGCTTTACAAAATAATGAGTATTCTTTTAAGCTCATAACATCATCATCATATAATATGAATTAGATAAGCTGGTACTAATAAATATATAATGCAAATTTAGTGTTTTCTAGTTGTTGTAACGCGACTTTGTAAATAATAGTTGTCTCGTATTGTGAATTACTATTACACTCCCTTTGAATTTGTTTCAAAATCCTGTGGGAGATTAAGCTTAAATTTAATATTTTTTTAAATACCTTGCTTTGTAGCCACGGAAAAAAGTTTGCATTCAAATTTTAAAATTAAACAAAAATCAAAGCCTCTTTATTTTTATTTCAGGGTGAAAGCCTCTTTATTTTTATTTCAGGGCGATTATTTTAGCACATACAGTATAGCCGTAGTCAAGTATAGCTTCAGTATTGAAATCGCATTGGATTGACAGGTTCAAAAAGAAATATGAGAAATTCGTTCTAGCTGTTAATGCATGAGTGAAGAGAATACGATTTGAGTAAACTGAACTGGAAATGCTATGAATATTTTATTACTTTGTCTGACTTAGTCATCTCATTTCATTTCATATGATATGAAATGGAAAAAGAATTATTTCATCCAATTTACCCTCACTTCCCATTCGTACAGGGATGAAAAATTTGTTACAGATTCATCAGAAATGAATAAATAAATATTATACCTCAAATGAACAAATATTTCGGGTTTGTGTAAAAAGCAAAGCATTACTTTGTATAGTATTTTGGAAGAAGGCAATTTCCTACCAACTCAACCCACCCTACATTATGGTTTGCTGTATTGTATGCAATGCAATTTCACTTTCAGTTGAGATTTCCAATGTTTATTTAAAGGGTGAGAAAGCAAACTTTCCCTTATGTAAGTAACTGGTACAACAAGGAGAATTGACAAAGTGTAATCTATATGATCTAAGTAACAAAACTGGAGACAAGAATAGTATACAGGGCAGGAAATAAGTACTTCTTTCTTGGCTGAGTGAGAAGATGATTTGATACATATCCCCTTGAGCTTTTAGACATATTTGTATTTTAAAGCATCTCAAATGTTGTTTAGGCACAAACACACATCATAAAACATATTTCAGATTTGTCATACAAGATATTGACGCTGGGGGAAGTTCATATTCACTTTTTATGCATTTCATCCCCCTTATGTTTTAGTGCAATCAATTTTATACATTTTTGTTGCATTCTATGCATCTCTAGTGCGTTGCCTGGAGCATTGTGGTTTGCCTTGCTGTTTACTTTTTAAAAAATATTTGGCATGAGGATAGTATTGAGATGTTGGGGAAATACATCTAGAAGAGGTTTTTAAAATTTTGAAGAAAAAGTAAATGAATTTGTTGTTTTGTTTTGCTTAGCCTATTTTTTATTTTATTTTGTATTTTGTCTTAATAACCAAATTATAGCATGAGTTTTTGTGTATTTATACATTACTTGCCAATTAGTTTACTCACAATTCTTAAAAAAAACTCTATTAACTTTGACGCATTATTTTTTATAAATATTTCCCTTGTAACTTCATTAGCAGAAATGCAGTTTACTATAATTATTTGGTCTTCAAATCGATATAGATGCTTTAATAGAACATAAAATCATGTTGTCGATGTTATTTTACTACATCTAAGAAAACATCACTTGTTACTGTGTTATAATAAAATACCTACAAAAACTATTTTAATACATGAAAGAAAATGACTCTGAGTTAATTCACTTTGTGTCTGAAAAGTGTATGCAAATAATGTGTATTACATAACAAGACCGTATAAGAATAAATATCTTAAGTAGAGTTTGATATAAGAGAAGACGAGGATCTGTGATTTATAATGAACTTCTTCCTACAGTCAATAGTGTATTTCTTAGAAGATAGGAAATTGTTGGTGAAGGGAAAAAGTTTAAATATAACAAATAAGATGCGGTAGAAGCTATTCACAAATCATGTTGTATTTCCCGAGGTTTCAAAAATCTATGATTTTAATTTGGAAATAGTAAGCCCCCATCGGGTTTATTAGTTTTTCAAAATGATCTTACTTGAAAAACTTGAAATCAGCTCTAATTTGATTCAGGTCCGTTTTTATTAGGCTCAAAATTTGTACAATTCATGATTTAGAAAAAAACTCTATTCATTGAGTTATGAACCAATCGAGAAGAAAAAGAATACTTAGTGGATATAAAAAAGATGTTACCCTCAATCCTGATCTTGTTGAATCCACCGTTCTGAGATTTTCTATGTGAAGAAAGATGAAGGAAAAGTGAGCTCATAAATATGCATGTGAGTGAAACTGCAGCTTGATGGGATTTTTCTAGCATAATAATCATGGCTGATGGCTCTGCAAGAGTTGTTTGTGGTTTCCTTTTAACCACGTTGTGTTTCTGCTTGGGGAATTCAACAACTTAAGCAAAGTGACTTTCACCAAACAAAATTTTGACTGAATGCATATTTACATTTTCATACTTAGATACGAAAAAATAAACTATACTGGCAGAGCTTTATTCGGCTTGAAATTAACTTTTAACTTTAAAGTTTAAAGGTACAAAGTTATTTTAGAGTATTTTTATTACTTTTTTTTAAATAAAAAGTTTTTTTGTATTTATCATTGTACAATTTTTAAATAAAATGCAAAATGCAAAATAATTTGTCGCAATCTGTTTATGTAAACGAGAATTGGCCCTCTTAATCGAGTTTACTTGCAGCATGGTAAACTAATTGTCACAATAATAACCCGTGCAACATAATTGAATTTATATAAAAGCAAAATACATTAAAATCTGCAGAGTTCTGCAACAACATGTCAAAACAACAAGAGTGACAACTCTGGAAAAATACAAAATCCCGTGGAATTTGAAACTGACTTCTGAAATCCTAGAGTATTCTTCTAACCCTGTTGTCTATTTGTTAGCTCTTTACAAAAAAGCATAGTTTATATACCATAGTTTATACCAAAAGTAGAATAATAATTTTTGAAGAAAAACACATCAAAACAAGTTAACATTTAAGTTAAGCATAGAATCATGTGCAATTGTATACCAAGTATATAAGTGAAAGTAGATAATATTGCAAAGCTGGTCGTCGTAAGCCAATCCCCCAAGCGGTAACTTAATCACAGCCGACAGTTTGGCTAGCGTAAGTGCCTTTTGCTCAACGAACGAAGAATGAAATGAGATAGGATGAATCCATCCATACTCCATAGTAGTAGTAAGTAACACACTTTCACCATTAAAACCACAACTAACCATCATCATCATCATCACATCCATATGCACAAAAAACAGTACAAGTAGTACAACACATAACGATATATACATACACATATACACTCACATCGCATCATCCTTACTCAAACGGTAATAACAACTGACATGTTTTTACTTTACGTTTTTAGATGTACCAAGTCCCCTTTACATTGGCTTGATGTGATGCGGTCTATGTGGAAGAATTTACAACGCCTAAAGCCAACTTGCTTTATTTCAAATTTCACTACTGCTAACTAAATTTTATTTTATTTCCCATTTGCCTTATATTATATTCTGTTCGTATTACTTAACTTCTACTGATTTCCAGAGAACTCTATCTGATATCTAGTTAATGGCTAA
The DNA here is from genome assembly GCA_034696425.1 of Isotoma viridis. NCBI lineage: Eukaryota > Metazoa > Arthropoda > Collembola > Entomobryomorpha > Isotomidae > Isotoma > Isotoma viridis. The sequence continues at coordinate 5,890 of JAQGAA010000881.1, read as the reverse complement.
CACTTAAAACTCTATTTACGCAACCTGACTGATTTCAAAGAGTATGTTTGACTTGACACTGAAGATGCGCTGGAGAGACGTAGCAGGCAGAAGCGCAAGTACGAAGTAACAATAATATGACCAAAATATTGCAAAACTTATGGTTTTTAGCATTATGTTGTTATTCGTATAATCTAAAACTCCAAATTAAGCCTGCACTCATTCGACTGTTACCGCAGGACACAAAACTAACTGGAGATAGGAGTTAATAACAATATAATAATAGTACATAGTAGTAGTAAGTAGTTAAAAGCTGTAGTGTGGTAGTACGACTCTACTACAAGCTAAAACTACAAGATTGTTCTAATCGTTATGTGGCAATATTCATTTTGAAGAAAACTTGCACCAAAAGAGATATTATTATGCAGATTCACTCAGATAAATAATATTACATTATTATATTTTACAATAATATTAAGGTATAGTGGGTAGAAGTACATAGCGCAAAGGGTGTGTGGGGTGGTGTAGCGAGTAGTGATAAGGTTCATGTGCTCAGCATTTCTAAGTAAGTACTTATCTTTCTCTAGAAGATGTACTATTTGGTACAATCTGGTTGTTCCTAGTTTTGGTACCAGCAGTAGTGGTGTCGAGTGTCGGCTTTGCTTTTTGGTTAATCTTCAAGGACCAACTAAGAAGTACTATAAAGGTTAAGCCATATTGTTTCTTTACTCGATACTCTTTGCAATTTACTAAAGCCTTAAGATATACTAGACTGGATTTTCATAGTAATTTTGTGAACATTTCTTGATGCTACTTTTACTCTGGTAGTACTTGACTCTCTGAGTGCCCGTGGCTTTTGCATAAAACCTGGTACTTCTTTGTTCAGTTGGTTTGGGAAATGGTGGATAGTGAATGTTTCATAAATTTTTTGAAGGATTTTTGTAAATTTGGACAGGATTTTGAAAACCGGAAATTGGAATGGAAATATTGGTCGGAAATGAATGGCACTGGATTTTTGTCAGTATTTACACAACGAAAATTTTATTTAAAAGGACCTAGATCAAGTTTAAATTAAACTCTAAGCTGTCTATGTATACAAGTTTATTAGTCTGCTTCCGAAAACCAAAATGAATTTGATAATTGTAGATGTACACAATTTTGACGGAACTTATGAATAGTTTGCTCTGGAAAGAGAATCCTAATGGTTAATGTCTAAACAGCATAAGTCAGAGTACTTCATTATAATCGCATGGAGAACTGTACACTTGTATATGATAACTCTTAGCTAAGTATTAGTGATAGTTAGGAAATCTAGTTCGAAGTTTCAGTTTGAGTGCCTAGTTAGGTAAAGCCTACAGGCAAAACTGTTACGATGATGATGATGATATTATACTACGAGTACAAGTTAGTTTTACTAGTATGGTAGTCAGTAGTAGTAGTGACTATGATACATAAAGATACACAATTTGATGGCTTAATCATGTTGATCACCGCTATCAAAACACTTGCTTTTCGTCCTCAAGCTGACGAAATTAGTTCTGCTATCATAAGCTTTAATTTTCATCTTCGACTCAAAACTCGACAATGCAATGACGAGGCTTAAAACTAAATTACAACTTATGGAATGGATGAGCGACACAAACTTTGTTGGAATCTAAATAAGATATGTAAAAGATACTATATAGGAATAGGAATGTGGATTTCAGACAAACATTTCCCAAATTTTAGGTTGTTGATGTACATAATTAGAAATTGTATTCTAAGGTTGAATTGCATTTTTATTTCTTTACTTAATTTCCTTTCCTGATTGTTACCTGGCTTTATTTGCATTGGTTACAAAGGAAGGTTGAGTTTTGCATTCTGTTATAAATATAAATGATATTTTCCTACATCATTTAATGTAAACCTTCAGAGCGAATTGTATATTGTAATGTAATGCAAATGCTTTGGGGAGGCAGAGTGGATATTTTTAAGAAAGATTTTTACTAAATTATCAATTAATACTTTTTTAAATCTTTCACCCTATAATTAATAATAACATCTTGAAATAACTCTGTTGAAAATAACAGGCAACCATCTCTTGCGTCGAAATTTCTGTATTCTGTTTCGGAAAAGGAACCCTTTTGACTGTACTCTAGATGCTAATAATAAGATACGGAAGCAGGTAGCGTGAAGCTGTCTCGTACTTCATCCTGAACCTCATCATCATCTAGCTAGAACTCAGATCTAGGTTGTTGGTATGCATTACACCACACTTTGAAAGACACTCTGGACTCTACAACACTTTCACCAGAGAAAGGAAAAGCACATCTTCCTTTGATGTGTGTGTGTTGGATGGAGTAGGGTCTAAAATCTAAGTCTAAAAGCAATGCAAGGTGTAAGGTAAGACGCAATGAGGATGGTGGTGATGGCTGATTTAGCGTTACAAGTACCAAAGAACCTTATGCCCGTATCAAATATCAGATTTGAGGACACTTTCTTGGTTTAGAATTTGAAAGAGGGTGTATATCACTTTATACCCAATATTATATGTAGTAGTAGTGTTGAGTGTAGTGAGCTAAATCTCACCCAAAGGCGTCTCATTCCACCATTTGTGTGATTGATGACACATACGGTGTCTGCATAATCCAACCTGCTTGTCTTCTCTATCCCACAGGATTATGCTGTGATTCTTTCACATTCTAGATTCAACGTTCAACCCCTTCTACTTTTTTATTTTATATACTTCTGGAGTTTGTATTAAAATAACGCAAAGGAAGAGTTAGATAGACTCTTATATGATTTTCTAGAATGATACAAGTAAAAAAGAGTATCACGCAATGTAAATATTATATCCAATAATATGAAATACATGACACCTTTTCAAAACTACTCAAAATATCACAAGTATAATCTCAAACAACCCTATGCCTAACCCTCTCTTACAGGTATATGTGTATTATACTTTGGAAAATGGGTTTTAAAATATTGAAGTCTTCCACTTCACGTCTCCCTAGTCTTATCGTGATCATCATCATCATCATCATCATCATCTACTTTAAGGCAAATCCCTAATATACTTGACAATTTCAAAACAAGCCACCAAAGCCTTTGCAGAGTATTTCCTCCCTGTTAGGGATAAGTTCGATGGATGCGGACAAAATGTGACATAATGTGCATGAAATGCAGAATTTTGCAGTAAATCCTTCTGCATCTTTCTCTCTTTCTTGTTATGAGGTTTTATTACCTTATAATTTTTATAGACAAGTTTATTAATCGTTTTTAACTTGTGTATATACTTTCTCTCACTATTTTCAAATCACAAGATTTAAAACTTCATTTGTTATCACGTTATCAGAGATACGTTTTATAACCACCTACTAAAATCACTATTATTTTCTTTTTATTCTTATTTTTTAATATTATTGTTGTCACATTTCTCTAATCTTCTTAAGTAAAGCGAATTAAAAAAAATTGTTAAGGCATTCATACAATACTTTACAAGTGACATTATTGTCACAGTATCTGTCCGCTCCTACTAAAAATTCGAATTATAAAGAATTATTCGTAACGCATGTTTGCATCAGAGTTTAGAGAGACAGTTAGTATGTCTACTAACCTATGATGTTGTTTGTTTACAAGATTCCTGAGAGCTAAACAGCATTTTCAGGGACTTACTAAAAGAAGAAACCCAATCAAATTGATGTTCGACAGATCTCTTACATAACTAAATAAATTTTCCATTTCCATCTGCACATACGTACAACTGCCTAACTTTAATCTATTGTAATACTTATATCAAATTTACCGAATAGTTTTATAACTTTGAGATCACCGTGTACTTATCGTCGTCGGTATGTCTCTAAATTCGTAGCAAATAAAATATTTTGAACCATTTTTCTTTCTGCTGTATATGGCGGTGACTAAACGCCGTAGGAAATCCATTGAATTCGTTTTCCTTTTACTTACTTTTTCTTATTTAAGGAAAGTTTGATATAAGTGAAAGTATTTTGTATAGAAGGCTGGAACAAGCATCAAGTATATTAGAGGAAATGGGGATTACTGTGTTCATAAATACTTGGGGGTTTTATTTGCTGAAAATATTTCAAACTCAATTTTAATTTAAAACTTTAGTAAAAACTTGCTAACTGAAGGAAGAGAAACGATACCAAAATTATTCTGAATTGCAGCTAATGGATGTTTCTGAGTGACTTTAACAATTTTGAGTTCATGAATTCAATGGGAAATCATCAAAATAAGCTTACCTTGTGTCCCCCAAGGTACTTCACTGAGCACGCTAATTTGACCTGTGAGAAAAATATAGTTAATTATTATAATACATTAACTTTTAATTTGTTGATAAAACTACAAGCGATAAGATCAGGTTTGATTTGCATTTTAGTTTATCATAATAATATTGAAAATAATGCTAAATAAACCAAACTGATAAATGAAATGGGCTTTTATTAAAACTTTTGAAAATTGCATATACAAATTCTTTTACATTTTGAAATATATTGGAAAGAATCTCCAAATAAAAACAACGGTTTCCGTACAGCTTTTTAAAACAAGAATTCTCTGATCTCTTGTCGCTTGTAGTTTGTATATAAATATAAATTATATATTCTAAGAGACTAACTTCTCGACCGGCAGGAACAGTGATGTTTTCAATAGGCTCGGCAAACTCTGGATCTTCGGCAGCGGTTCCTCCTGCATACCAAACAAGAAATTGAGAAAAAAACGATATATTTTACAAATTCTTTCCCTTCTCTTGACTTCTATCTTTTAGTGAACTGTTGTGCCATACATAAATCTCATGGGGCTATTGTTTCAAAATCGCTTAAGTGCAACATATAATAAGAAGTGGCACAATGATTACCAAGGAATAGGGAATAGGCAACCTTAATTAGCATTATTAGCAGCAGTTTTAGCAGCAACCCTCAAAAAGTTTCATAATATTGTCCCTAATCATCCGTAATTAAACATTTCAAAATATACGGATTCTTCAAATTAACAAGTAAAAACAGAGAAAACATAGATCATAATACAACTTGTATTTTATGAATGGCACCTTAATGCATTTTACATTGACAGTTTTGTCCATCGGTAGGGCATGGGTGACTGGCGACTTGACTTTTACTGTTGTGGGTAACTTTTTACCCGTTTTTATACTCGTGTGTTTCTACTCGACTGAAAAAAAGCTAGAATAGAATGTGTCGCAATGTTATCGAAGGAATGCTTTTTGACTTTATTGGTCTTATTGTCAGTATTCCAGCCCCGCTAGCATATATCCTATTGTCTCAGTCCCGTTTCCAATATACAAGAGAACAAAATATGTGTATATAGCCATTTAGGCTTGTATATTTGGTTTATTGGACTCAAAGACACCGTACATAACAAAAAGTCAAGCTGGAAAAAGTCTCTATATATACCTCGCTTTATTTCACGAGACAGAATTTATGAACTCAATACTTTTTCACTGTTCTGAACAATTAAATGACATTTATTGCATCGTATATGTGTACAGAATTCGGCTTTTTTGTATTTTTTTGTATCAAAGATAAAAATTCTCAAGAAGGTACTCGCTATCTTATAATCATTTAGTTTATTTTTTCAACATCAATTCGTTTTTTCTCTTGTTTCGATGACATGGTACTTAATGCGAGTACTACTGCTTGGACTGAAATATTATTTCCCTATTCTTGACAATCCTGAATTGGCTCCTTTAGGATTTAATCTTTTCTTATTTAATTTATTACTTTGGGAAACCTTACATACTTACTTTGTACTTTATGTACGTGCGTACCTGTTTTTATATTAGTATTGTGCTATAGGTTCGCGACTTTAGTGATTCAATAGACATTCACCAATTTAACTATAATATTTTACTCTCAAACATTTAGCTTTTTGTATTAAACCTTAACCTACTTTT
>JAQGAA010000880.1:0-18582 GCA_034696425.1 Isotoma viridis | reverse complement strand
TTTTATTTATTTTATAAATCAGTAGCCCTTTTTACCCTCCTAAAGTAAAGTATCCTTCTTATATATTATCTAAACTATAGTAATGAATGAATGCCTATGTCATTGTCACTCTGGATTATTCGGCGAGCCCTTAAAAGATATCACTGATAAGGATCAATTGCAGTGTGTGTAATGTAATGGATCAAGTAAGGCTAAGTAGTTTTATTTGATGCACAGGGACGATAATAAGGGTTCAATTCGTGCAAAAGGATGAAGTCTCATGTTTCCTTAAAAAATCAAAGCACAATAGTATATTATGATTCAGGTGTCAAGTTCTCTTATAAAATTTGGTATAATAATATCACATGGAAGTAGACCTACAAACGGAACGATGATGTTTTTAATGGATTTACTCTGTACTCTAAGATACTGACACTACTATGTCTTGTCCTAGGTTCCTGGGTATTTAGGCTATCGGTGAAAAGTGTATTTAACTCATTGACACTTTCTACACTTTATGTCATTTAGCTGTATCCAAAGTTTTAGGCATTATCTATTACTAACCTGAATTGTACTTTATTTCTAAGGACAGTTTACTCTTTGTATTTTGCTCAAATTAAAGTTATCATTCATTGAATTTCACCCGGTAATTTACTACTGTATTCTATTATTGACGTATTTATTCATTACTGGATTAGTGTGAAACTTGTATTTGAGTTGAGCTAAGGATTGACTAGCGTTTCGATCCTAACTAGTAATTGTGTATATTATACAGCGAGACTAAAATGAAAGAAATTTGAGATGTTCATGATCCAATGATTCAGTTATTCTGTTCAACCATCGGGCATATAATAAAAGTATGCATCCAAGTAGTACCATCACGTCCACCATTAAAATTGAGAGGGGACCGACGCCCCTTTCACAGAGAATGGTCGAAATTATAATAATTATAGTATGATTTGGATAAGTGCTCACTGACCCTTGAATATAAACAAAAACAGTCAGCACTTGTGAGCAAAAAATAAGATCTATTTTATATAATAGAATATCATATGTATCCAAAAACCTTCAAAAATATTCGTATGCTCAGGGTTTCATTTATGAGAAAAAAAAACCTTCAGAAATTTTTTCTTTCTGTAGCTTGATTTAGTAAAATTTGAAGTTTAACCTTACTTTTTGAAAAAAAAAGTTCTGTACAATAAAAAGATTTGCCATATTGTATAATTTATGGTGACATCTTATGATTAGTCTAATGAAGAAGACTATAATGAACAACTATAAAATCCTACATGTCGCTTTATGAGATAAAAAATTAAGTGAGCTCAAGACTTTGTTACTTCTCTCTTTGATATGAAATGAGAATTACAAGGGAACAACTAAAGTCGTAGAACAGTCTTACAAGTTGCAATATTCGTACAACTCCGTGTTGATCTTCAACGCATCTTGCAAATCAGGAGCACATTTGGTCTTCAAGTAGGCTGAGTGTCCATTTCGGAATATTTTTAAATAATCTGAAAATTATTTGTAATCTATGTTTGACGTCAACTTAGTTGAACAAAATTAATGACCCACACTCACAGTTATAACTTAATATAAATGTAAACGTAATTGCTTCACATAATCTGTGTAGAACTTATGTACTTTTAGTATTGTTCTTTCTTTCTCTTCGCTAATGGTATGTATGCATATGTGAAAAGAACACAATGCATTTTGATGCGTTTAAATTATATATGCAGAACAGTTATCAGTAGTTGGTATTCTCAGGAAACTTAATAAGAAATGTGACATGGTCAAAAAAACGTATACGCTGAAAGAAAAATAATCTGGCCAGGATGTTTGAGCAGACATCAGACACTATCGGCTCCATGAAATCTGCAATTAAGGAAATTCTAACCAGTAATTAATTAATGTGTCTACTAATGTCTTCATATTAATACTTTAAATCGTTTGAGGCGTTGAGGCTTACAATATTTAGTTATGTTAATTCTATTACCAATGGTAAGTTAAATGATCCCAGTTTATATCATAGCAATCGTTCGTAAATTAGTTATTTTTCTACTCAGTAAGCAGTCTACAGACTACAACTTTGACAGACTACAACTTTGTATTAAAAACAGGGACAAAAAATTGTTTGCAGAAAACTCGTACATCTGCAAACTATTCAAAAATACCGGATACCCTGGGATAAGAGCATCCTAATAATCCTTTCCTTGTATCCAAATTGTTCTTAAATTCTGATTGACAATAATATGACAGTTTCAGCCGCTTAAAATTATGGCTATGTCTGTATGGTAAATTGCATAAGCTGCTGCTAGTTTCTTTGACTATCCACTGTTTAATGAAAATGAATAAAATGATCTCAATAGGATTTGCAAGGAAGTCATTTTAAGCCAAGGACAAAACCAAAACTGTAAAACAAGGGAATCAACTGAAATAATATGATGATTCAGGTTTTTTACAATACAACTGCATCTATTCTTACCCGAACCGTATTTAAAATCCTCATAATTCCTTATGCCAAAGCCCAATGTTTTCAAGAGTGGTTTTTGTCGACCCATATTGTTCGATACAACTTATTACCACATTAGAAAATGCCCTTGTCCAACTAAAACATCCTAAAGAATTACTGATAATGCTTTCCTCTCAAATCATCCAGAGTTCTTTACTGTGTAGTAGTAGCTTTAGCTATCTACTTCATGTTTGTTAAATGTTAAATGCTACCCTACTTACTTTCCGCTTTCTTGCTGGATTAAACTGGTTGTAAATTGAATCGAGTGCAAATGATTTAAACAGCTTGATATGGACTTATAAAAGCAATAATAATATGCATCACTCGTATTCCTAGTGCTAATGCCACTAAAAGAAGTTATGACTATTGTGACAAACAATTAGAGAAATAGCATAGCGAGAAGATATAGAGGGACTCTTGTCCTACTGCTTTAACTTTTATTTGCAGATAGTTTTCAACGATTACCAGGATAAACTCGAAGTTGTGAAATGTGTTTGCATTTGACATTCTTCGGAGTTGAACTGTGAACAAGGGTCACAGTAGGACGTCTTTTTTCCCCACTCCAGAGTTCCTTTTCAGAAAAATACAAACATATACACAACACTATATGTTATTGTTGCATTGTGTAATGAAAAGGTGCCAGAAAGCACATCCCTCTCATCGAAATCATAACCCAACTCGATATTCCAAGGCCAAAAGCCATTTAATAAATAATTATTGACAATAGAATGGATACATTTCAATACTACTTTTATGAGAGATTTTCACACTTCTGTAAACGTCACTTCAAAATATACATCTTCATAAGAGAAAATAAGTCAGTTAGGGATAAATATTTTCTCTTGATATCATAAATCATTTCATGCAGATTATAAAAGCATATTATATGAAAACTGGCAACTGGAGATTTAAATACTGTAATACGGGCAGAGTCAATAAATTAAGTTATATTATATATATAGTTGCATGTGCTAAATTCTTTACTTGCTTTGTTATGACATTTTGATTTGGCAATATAAAAGGGTATTCTTCTTTAAAATAACTTAATTTTAGCTCTAGAAAGGCCTTCGAAATTTATGAATTCTTCACAATGTTTCAAAATTATTAGTTCTTGCTGTAGGGTAAATTTTCTTAGCATTAGAAACAGCTATAAACATTAGTCCCTACAAGTCCCCTTCAAAATAGACAAACATTGAAGATCTCAAATTCATTTTAGGTTAAAAACTTGAGTCGAAATTCCATCGTAAATAATATATGATATTTGATCACCTCATGTGTGGTCACTGATAGTGTTGATTGACAAAAAACTCGGATAGAGATTGAATTGTAATGATACAGGTAAGCTTGGATAATAAAAGATAATCCTTGGCTTATATAATAAATGTATAATATCATTCGAAATATCATAGTAATGTGGTTTTATACAACATAATAATCATCACTTGTTGGATTGGATATTCTATTCAGAGAAAATCCATTCTTCCTTCAGATTACTTATTTTTATTACAAGAAAAGAATTGTGGATTTGTTTGTACTCCATCCAATTCCAAGCAATAATATTATTATCCTTTCTATATCATCATTACAACTGCATTTACAGCAATATAACTTGAGATGTAATAACATGAGATTTAGTATTATTGGTAGTGAAAAAGAATTACTATGTTTACTTTGTCTGTTATTTTATTTGCTTTGAGAATGTATAATATGAATATAATATGGGATTATATGGTATGGTGGGAGTGAAAACGAATTGCCTGCACTTCTCTGTGATCTTTTTGTATTGAGAAGTAATAACTGGCTATTAGTAGTCTACATCTTTTTAAATTGATTTGGGCTACCTGTCTTACCTTACAAAAAAGTATAAGCAATCCCCCATATCATCCTATTTTATTCATTTTACTGTGTGTAAAACAATCTTATGAAATATCATAATCTTTACTTGTGTACCCATGAGCCATGAGAGCAAGTAAGACAAGAGGATTGTAAAAAAATGAGCTTATGCAATTTTCTTCCCATCATTGCATTGGTAATTTTGACAAACCGGATTCGCACAGATTTGTACTATTTTGCATTAAAAAATGAATGATTTCTCTTGCTAAAATAAACCACGATGATTTGGCCTTTTATTTACTGATGATGATGATACTTTGCTAATTTTTATTCTTCATTTATATTTATATTCTAATTCTACAAACAGACAGGATATTTACAAAGCTATCAACATGAAATTATAACACAGTATGTATGTAATATAACTTTTACATTAGAGTTAAACAAATACTTTGAGTTTTTTTTAAACTAATATAACTTAACTTAATATTGTATAGATATTTACATCCGTAACGATTTGGTTTTAAATCTATTGCATTTGCATTGAAACAATAAGATTGATTCTCAAGTGCTTTAAATAATGATTTTTTTCGACTTAAAATTATTAGCTGCTACATTTTTCTACCGCATTCAACACCATACGAATATGCAGGGACCTTCGAACCGCACTGCATGCAGATATAAAGATGAGTGGACACCCACGATCCACACAATGACACCTGCTTGACTTTTTTCTGTGACTAATGGTATAAGAAATTCTTAGAATTTGAAATCCGCAATTGACCGTTCATATTAATGTCCATGTCCATGTCCAGTGGTAACTTCAGATTTTTTGCGACTCTGTAACAAAGCAGAAAAACATAGTTTTAGTATTCTGGAAAAACTTTTATAATTTCTTTAATTTAAAACAACTTCGCTTTTATAAAATTGTATTTTTCACCATTATTGGGAAATTCTATTTATTTTAATACTTTTTTAGAATACTACAGACTTTGCTTTGAAAATAAATTATGATTTTATAATGGTTCACTGCCTGCATGGTCATGTCCAACCGATCATTATAAAAAGGGCCCTGTTAGATCACATCGTTTCATTCATCATCACTACACTTTTTTCTACATCTGCTCTAAACACTGACAACTGACCAAAAGCAAAAGCAATACTTAACGTGTGATTAATTTCGTACCATTTTAATTACAAACTAATTAGGATTCAAAGGATGAAAGAGTCATGAAATGGTCATTAGCCAATAATAATAAAGACTAGTTACGATTCCCAACTCTGTCATTTTAATAAATGAGAGTAAGTTGATTTTTTTCCTAGTATACAAAACGACGGATTTCAAAAATGAACATGTTTTAAAGCAAGCATTATATAGGAAAGAAAAACAACATAATGTTCTAATTATTCAACATAATCACTGAACACAACTGCTCCATCGTATTATTATTACTTGTAGGATAAATGTCCCTTTTTGATTCAAGCAAGTCAGAAATCATGATAAAACGGTAAATTACAAATGTTCATCGTGTCCGTGCATGGAAAGGGGGTTTCTTTTGTCTTGACCTTCCTAAGGGACAACTATTATCACGTTTAAATGGAAAAATAAAAAAGCAGCAATTTTTTTGGAAAAAATGATGTTTCCCTGAATCAAAAGATATAAAGGGTTGCTTGCTTCGCAGTCCGAGTCCCCCATCGGGTTGAATCCTTTATTTATTGGAATGGGCGTGACGACCCTGTCTTTATCTGTGAGTTAACATATTACATGAAATGCATGTAGAACATTATGGTGCAGACAAGAGATAATAAAGTTTCTCTAGAATCTCTCTCTCTCTCTACTTCTACTACCTAATTTTTTTTATAAAAAAAGCTTTGAAATTCTAATGCCTACATATCCCTCAAAAATGTTCTGTCTGTATGTAACAAAAGACACAACCCATTCCTTCTGGCAAACAGACAACATATGTACCTTATGTTGTTATAAGGGTCAAAAGTCATGTCAAATTTACGTAGTAATTTGTAACTTAATTTTGTTATATCAATCAAGTAAAAGAAGGCTGAACCTCATTTCTAATTTTAATAACAAGCAGCTGAGCTTGCTAGTAGTAGGAACTGTAGGAAGTCATTGCACAAAACCTTCTTATTAATCATGGGTCTGCTGCGATTCAATTACGAAAAACACTTACTGTCTTTATTATTGCGAATTGTCAAAATGTCAAAATGCAATGAGAATTTTATACTTTTGTGACATTTTCATGTTTAAAAAAAATGCGAAATGGGTTTTTTATCATATTTAGACATAACATGCACAATACTAGTTTTTAGAAAACCCACACGTGTATTTTTTCTCATCGCTTTCAATAAAATAAAAAAAAGTGTACAAATATTTGCACATAGACTTAAAATACACTGCAATATTGAACGTGGAAGCGAAGGAGTGAGGAAGATTTGCCATTTGCAAGTGAAGTTTTTTGTACAATTCTGAATTGTCAATATGAAGATAAATAATAGATGAACTTTGACCGTAATTACTATTATTATGTAACATAATGCACAAACTTAATGTGCATGCATATATATTATCACAACTCATACAAAAAGATATACTATTATCACTCCAATTTTAAATCTACGTGATGACTTCTTTATGCAAATCATTAATATAAACCCATAATAAGCCCCATCCTCAGATCCTCATCCGTATATCTATTCTGTGCAATTTAAAGTTTAAAACAGATGGTGTTTTTGTGCCTGTACTATCAATCCTAAAGGATTACAATTTGCATTGCAGAATTAACATAAAAGTAATGATTATCACTTGGTGACAATTTGACACATCTGATTCACCTTTTAATAACTTTGTTAGCATATTGTATCAACTATAGTAAAAGTCAGTCGTAAAACTTTGATATTCCAAATTCCAGTTATGGACATAGCCTTATTTGCATAATATGGAAAAATTACAAGAACGATTGACAATGTAATATCCAAAGTTATAAAATATATTAATGATGGGATGAGATTAGTGTAAAATAATCCATGCAATGTGTTGACAGATTTATTATCAAAAGGACAGAATCGTTTGCCTTTTTAATCACAGGATAATTCCAATCTGATTTGCATAGACACCCACATGAAAAATTTGAATGAAAAGATGGGTCAGCTTAGCTAGTCATATCTGTGCTATGGGCCTTCGATTTAAAACCATCCTGTTTTTTATATAGATTTATTATTAATCCACGACTACGATGCGGTTTACACCGGTCAGCTGAGACAACTTAACTATACTGTGCCTTATTAGTCTCTTCGACATTGACATTAATGTAAAAAATGCACATTCAGATTAAATAATTATAAATCAGGGGGAAATACACAGAATACAGGCCAAGTGGTCAGGTTCTCATCAGTTCTGTGCCTTCATATACACAAATCGAATCACGCCTGTTGGATTCCTATTTCAATTTTTAATATTCATGATTCATAACTTAGAAAGGGTTAACAAAGAATGTATCTGGCTCTTGCTTCATTTCATAATTTCATGGGCTCAAGGATAATACGATCCTATGCAAATACTTTATAAAGTATGCACATATGCATAATATGAGATTTTTATTTTATTAAATCCCACTAATTCTTTTTACATGCTCTTTTGTGTCTGGTTTAATTACTCCGAATGGGCTACGCACGTCCTTTGACTACTAGAGTAAATCGGGAATTCAATAAACTCACTTGGTATGCATGTATCCCAGTTGTTTTATTAGTACTGGAGAATTTACTTTTTAATTGAAAGGTTTTGGAACTTAATTGAATTCTTCTAAAATTCCATGCAGTCTTATTCTGTGCCACTAAAAATTGAAAGCAAGTTGGTTTAAAAACAGTTAAATTTATTATATTTCTTGTGATTTGGAAATATGAATTTGCCAAACCTACTAGCTATCTAGGAATTAGCTGATGCTGAATAGCAATCGTCTGGCTCTTTTCCGAGTTTCATTTTTAGATTGTTACATTCATGAAAGCATTTGAACGTTAAATTATTTACAAAGCTTTGTATAAAAGATTGTTTCTTCAAAAGCAAAAAAAGAACAACATAGTTCTATGCCTGTTCTAAAATTGTCGAATGTCGTAGTAATCGAAAGGTATATTCTAAAATACTCCTAATTTTCTTCTTACTCTGTTGGAAAATTCCCAATAGGAAATTAAGCTTTTAAAAGTGAAACCCTTCTCCATAGTATTTGAATCGATATGAACTTTACAAGCGTTTTACTTACCAGAGATGAATCAGTTGTTCTATTCTACGACACATAGCACAAACCAAAGAACACGAAAAGGTCTCATTCTCGTTACAAATGAAAAGTGTCAACTTGACGAATCTTTTGAGCAAACAGTAGCCTCACGGCTTGTTCTTTCATGATCATCACAGTATTATAAAAAACTAAATCCGCATGGACACCATCTGATGCAAATCCCAAGATCACTTTCCTACTTTTACCCCACACTTATCTACAGAGTTGACAGTATCGCATACATAATACCCAAAATAAATCCCGTCCTTGTCCACCCATGGAGTATATGTAATATGCAAATAAATAATTCTCATATCACTTCAGTCGTAAAAAAGTCTCATCGAATTGATGGCTTCATCCACGTCTTTTCACATAATATGGATACTCTAGGTGGATGCTATCTCCTGATGTGCTGATGAAAAATTTGAAAATTAAGTTTTTTTATGTTCGTGTTGAGCACAATGGGAAGTTTTGACACTGATTTGATTGAGACATCTCTCAGCGAGATCAAATAAATGCATTTTTTGTCATCATTTGATGAAAGCTGTGGATATGCATATTGTATGGTGTGGTCGTGGTCCTACATTTTTTTGTTCCTGTTGCCTGCCAATATAGAATGTCCCCAACATGCATAAACTGGTCATGCAAGTATAGAGAAAGCGTGCTAATTTGGCAAATGTGTCAATTTAGCATCAACCTGATCCCACTTACGGATGGAAATTAGAGAACTCCTCATTTCCCTATGAACATCACGCCAAACATTTATTTACAACTTTGCATACGAGAAACAAGTCGTCTGCCTGTCACCCTTTTCACTATTATTCACCTCTCTCTACCTCCTTCTCATTTTACACTTGTTACAAAGTATTCTTTTTAAAGTTCATGAATAATAATTTTAATAATGCATAATGGGACATTTTAAAATAAACTCATTCAAATCAGGACAGCAAAAGCAAGTGCACACTACTCAGAGAACACTAGAATTGTTGTGTTCCGAAAGGGAAAGGTTTCCTACTTATGAAATCGTTTGACAAGCCGCCTTGAACGTGCCTCACGTCAAATTTTACGGAAATCAAACTACCAAAAAGGAAAGGGTTAAAGCAAAATTGTGCACCATCGTATGTGATAACATATTATATCTGATTTATCCGATGCGTTTTGTTTAATTGCAAGTTCAATGTACCTACAGGGTTGATTATAAGCTCTGAAAGAAAATATATGCACAACAATGCAATTTGTAACCAAGAATATAGGGTCCATGTCCAATCCAATAAACTTTTACTCGTTTTAAACTGTAACATTACATAACAAAGCACTTGCTACCGTGAACAATGTAATGAGGCAATTCGACGTAACGTAAAGCTTAAAGTCATTGTTGCGTATACTTTATATGGATCTGCTTTAATAGTCCACAAATCTCAGGATAATATAAACTTATACCAGAGCAGAGGTGACTTACAATGGATATAATTTTAGATGGTTTGTTTAAAGTTATTAAAGTAAAACGATGACAAATATTTCGGTGAAACTTAATAAGCCCTTAATTTCTAAGTTTATTGCTAGTAGTTTTGGCTTATTGTGTAAGCAATAAAATAAAAGCGTGAGTATAACTGTATAACTATTAAGTAGTAGTACTTTTAAGGACAGTAAAGGTTCATCAGTACATGTATATCTACTATACTATTGAATAATATATATCTGTAAGAAAAGTAGTAGCACGGAGCGTGACCCTTAACGCCTTTAAGTAGGATGGGTTTACAAGGCTTATGCAATATCGGTCACTCCTGCTGACCAGCTTCCCTGTCAGTTTTGTCCTGTAAGATTTATGGCAATGTTCACATGATGATTTAACCTTTTTTCAATCACCAGCTCAAGCTCACCATTCTTTTTCAATAGGATTTATTCCACTTATGACCTCTAACCTTTGTGCATTCCAATAAATCGCAATGACAATAAATATTCTTCACAATGTCTACACCAACCTTATAGATTTAGTAATCCTTGTAGCAATTGGATTTTTAAAAGTTTTGTCTATAGAAGTCCACAAATTAAGGTTATTAGGGTCTGATCTTGTAGAAAAGTCAAAACAGACGACCCATTATCCACAAAGGAAACAAGAGAAGCCAATTACCTGCACTAAACAGATTTCAACGAAAAAGCCCAAAAATTCTACAGAAGCAAACTAAACAAAACAGAAGCAATAATACTGAAAATGCCATGCTTGCCTGTGTAATAAATTCAACCAATACTATTTTAAAATGCAATACTAAAAGACTAAAACCATTCCATAAACCCAAGGTTTATTATTCTTGTGCTACTTGAATATTATATGCATCTCCACCTGCACCCTCTTGGTTAATTCATAATTCCAGGCTTCGAACATCCAAATCCCATGCAGATAAATAAGCAAAACCAAAAACCGCAAAAGGAAGGGAATAATTTACACAATTATTATTACGATACGTATTATGTTTATATATTTCTGATATTTCGTTTTTTCTATTGTTCACATGGTTCATGGTTATAATATTTATCACCAGAGATATATACGACGACGCGACTATATTATAATATTATTTACTAATACGTATTTTATCTATAGGAATAGAGGTAGATAATCTTATGAATAAAAAAGTAAATCAAGAAGAAGTTGGAAGACTGACTTCTAATTCTACATCGGTTCCTCGCTCCTGTTGACCGCAATATGCCCGTTGTTTTTCCTCAAACTCCCTCAGTCGTTGATTGTACCTTTCGATTTGTTCTCGTAAAATTACGTCTTCTATCTGTACAAAAAATCATTAAACACAATACGATTTAATACAAATATACTTTATTCTTTTCAAAACTTAGGTAGATATAGAAATACAAAATGCAAGACAGAAATATGACTATAATCATTATCATACAAAATCATAAACAAAAACCCTGGATTGTCAGCCTGATTTTTTTATGAAAAATTACGTCGTCTATCTTCTCTCTGTAGAAACAAAAAAATATTAGTATATGGTTTTTTAAAATCCTAGAAAGACAAGAGAGAAGAGAAATACTAGCATCACTGTTACTTATAAACATAAACAAAAAACCCTGGACTGTCAGTCTTTACTCTATTTGAAGTCCGTTATAGATATTAAAATAATCTACTGGGTTTGTCTGATTAACTTTAAAGATGAACTTTTACTTATGATAATTTTCATAAAAATATAAAAATCAGTCTGATCTCATTACCGAAATCATTGAGATATTGATAATAATGAACAAAAAATGTTAAGATAGATTTCAGTATTGTATATAGATGTAATAAATATATTTTATATATTACCTGTGCAGGTTCTTCGTCGAATTCAAGACATCCAACTCCGTCAAGACGTTCTAAATCCAACCAACCTTTCCATCGAACACAAACACCATTCATTATGAAATGCGATCTCAGGTGAACCTGGAATTGACAAAAGAAGTAAAGCATTTTAGAATTGACTTGCCTTTGAGTGTAACCGAAACTTGATCAATAATACAAATCTTAAAGTAAAATTTTCTAAACTACAATAAATATATTTATTGCTTTATGTTTTTTCAAAGTTTTTTGTACAAAATATCAATTGATGTCCTGTAACTTGTCCGTGACTCATTGTGTCATCAATAAGACAATAAAAGTCAGCTTGGGTTAGAATAATATAATACGCATTGTACAATGTCGTAGGTTACATTTATAGAGGAAAATATTACATAATATAGTAATAGAAATAAAACCATAAACGCCCAAGAGCAGATGGAACTGTCTAACAAAATCAGACTTTAAAATTTTAAATGACAAAGACATTCTTCAATCTCTTTTCTGGTGACAATTGATTTGCTTGCTAAATATGCTACAAGCGAGGAGAGAGAGAGAGACGTAGATAATTGACCCCGGGTTTTTTTACCATCCTCTGAGATCAGCCCATTATTTATGAAGGGTGATAATGTGTCAATCACTTAGAGCTAAGGTGACGTGTCAAAAGGTCGGTAACCGCCTCATTCTTCAAAAAATCATATTTCCTAGCATGCGATTGTTTATTGTTTGAATTTCTAACAATTCAGTACGATTTTTTGCTGCTAACAACAATAACGATTCAAATGAAATGGAAAGCTTTTTTATATCAGGATATTAAGAGAATCTCCAGATTTTCAAACGAATTTTTAACTAGATATAAATACTAAAGTCTTATATAATATATTATTTAAATCTATATAAAGGCGTTATTACACTTGGATTGTGACGACAGTTGACAACAATAAAGGTCAAGACCTGCCTGTAATAATAAAAAATCCCGTTGTACTATTTTTTATCAAAAAAAGTTTGAATGCTAGACGACTGATGGATTGAACAAAGACCAAGCAATTTTTAAACATTTTTTGCATTTTAATTATTTACGCTCAGAGGTTAGAATTGATTTTTGATCCTTCACATTTTCAAGGGGATTAATAATTACTAACTATACATACTAACGTTTACCTGTATAGCAATTGTACATGTACATTTATTTTGCCTTTCTTAAGCTTATAAATAAAATGAAACGAACTAATAATTATTAATAATAATAAATGAATACAAATAACACTTGAGAATAGATACGCTGTACATTATACTAAACCGAGTAAACTCATCAACATCATCCCTTGTCAAATTAATCCTCCTGAATGGAAACGTACTCGTTCCATGTATAAAGTCAATGAAAGAATAAATTATCTTTTTTAGAAGCATAATGTACGTACGCTAAAGCTTCTATCTATTTATTTATAAATTATATTCTTGTACCTTGTATGAAACACAAGGGGTAGAATATTACAAAATTACAACTAAAGAACCACCAGCACTGTAACCCCTTGGTGGTCTAACCATCCGTAACTATTCAAGACTCACTTGACCAAATTGGAGAAATCAAAATATTATGTGCCTCTTATCCCTTTGTAAGACATAATCTATCCACTCATGTCAATCATCCTCCAATCCCAATTTACATAAATCAAAATAACTGAAAATATATGACCACAATGCTAGCTCATCATCACTGACAATGAGATACAGGGAGAAAATTGAGACTGAACAAACGCTTTGTGTAACCTTCAACCTGCAGTTACTGTTATACAGTTTTCATGTTCGCATCACAGCTGCAACTCGCACGCTTCGCTTTATTTTCCCTAAATTTTCATCTATTCTATTGCAAAATTTCTAAATTGACAAAAAAACAATTAAATTCTTAAAAAACAAAATTCAGCAAATTTTATATGATGATGGTGCATTGTGGCAATCTACATTTCCCTGTCACGTTGGTCAGCACAAAAAGATCTATTTTTGTGGCATCTGCCAAGCCAATAAATTTGTCAAGTAAGACACAGCGAATCTAATTCAAACTTATACTACATATACAAGTTGTAATACTTAGACCATTCTGACCATGAACATTATTGTGTTGTTGTGACTAAACGTAGTAAAAAAGTGAACAATGACTAAAAATAATGTTCATATCAAATCCTTTTATGTTCTTATAAAATGAGTCACAGGTACAATAAATCAAAAACATTATTTATCTCTACTCGTACATTTGTTCTGATGTCATGTAATTGTAGAAAGAGCGAAAAGAGTTAAGATTAGATTGATACTGCTGCGCTGGGATACACTAAAATTTTGATTTTCTATTTGAAATTGTATTCAAGTCCAATTTGGTGTAAAGAATAAAATGATAAAAACTATTTTTTTCATGTGAATCCTTTCATATTGGATGAATTTTTCAAATTGCTTTGATTTTGTTCGTCGAGCTAGAAAATATTTTACTCTCTTTCGTCACGCCTCAAATTAGTGCCCTTTGAAAATTTTCACTACTGCATTACATCTAATATTATAAAGCATACACCTCAAAGGATTGAGTTAAAAAAGAAAGCCGTCCGTTGGCTTGGTTGAGCTTTTAGATTATTGTATATGACATCTCGACTCGACCTTATTCTAAAGTCGGTAATTGGCCATGACTATGTAGCCCTTAGGTGGCAAATTGTGTGAGAATTGGGACATTCTGGAGTTTACAAAATGTCATTTAAAGACTCAAGAGTTGACTCGCGTCACCAAGACAAAACACTTCGCACCAAGTTTACTTGTAATCTTCATTCATCTTCCCTTGTGAACCCTTCGACAAGGTACCTAATTTTTGATACGTATCAAAATAAAGAAGAATTGAACAGTTTCTTTTCTCCATACTTCACAAGATGATTATTATGTTTCATTGAGTATTAAAAAATCTAATGAAACGGAATAAGGATTTTATTTTTTATTTTTTATATGGATTTCATAAAGCTCAGTTTTCTCACTATGTGAATGAGAAGTTCATAAGTACATGGGTTATATAACTATGATACCACCATCAGGTTTCAAAGCTCTCAACAATTATTTTGCATTTTTTTACAACGAAAAGACCGGTGGTGGCCCGAGTTTGAGCTATAATGCAATAATAGGGATGATGAAAAGGGTTGTGACAAAAGACTCGAGTCACAGAACCCTTTCACTTCGACTACTACTGATTCTACTGCTGACTGAACAGTACGACAGGGCAAATCTCTATTGTTAGCCCATTTGGCCGAGAAACAATATTTGAGTCAAATTGTCACACTCTATTAGATTCTCTTTGGATCAAAACAGGGCTTCACGCTTATTCCCTGTCTTCCTCTTTAATCTAATCTAATGTAATAATTTTATATAAAAAATGCTCTACACATAATAACATATCCATTTTTGTATATCAACTATGCTTTTTATATAAACTATTTCAATTTCTACAGAGCAAATCACAAATTATTGCACATAAAGAAATACCCTGTAATTACTCCCAATCAGTACAATCTAGTAGAGCAACACGCTACCTGATTTCTTTACAGACTACACACACTAGTCATTTTCCTCGCTAATAAAATATATATTCGAATTTGGTCTTTATTTTTCCCCAAGGTAAAGGGGGTCTATTCTCAAAATAAGAAGATCTTAATATTTAAAACATAGCATATCCTTACCTACCTGTTTTCTACTTGAATGAATGCATGGCTCACAAGTTCTCTTTATTTTTTATCACATAATTTCCACTTCTTAAATTTAATATATATGTTTGTACGCGTACCTACCAAATAACATTATTTTCACCCATTTTAAATATAACTTCTCTACCCTTCTTACATTTCGAATGTACATAATTTGAGATGTATATAGCTGTCATTCAGATTCCCCATTATAATAAGAGTTTATTATTCTGTGATTCTGTGTGAAGATGCGAATATTTTCCCATAGTAATCATCACGTTGTCAGATTGAGTCACATACCATGAACCATAAAATGAGCTAGGGAAGTAAAAAATGAAGAAAAGAATGGGAGAAATGCTTTTAGAAAATATGAATGAAACCTTCTTTTCAGAATGGGGATGATTACCTACGATCTTCGAATGATGATGGAGATAATGATAGTTCACAAATTTTATTTGAGTTTTGACTATTATATAGGGTGCAATATTCAGTCGATCCTAGAGAGTAAAATATTCATAATTTAGTGATAAAAAACAAAGAGTAAACCATCCTAGTTAGAAATAAGGTAAAAGAAATACAACAAGAAGATTTTTATGAATGACGCTTTCTCATGTATTTTAAATTACTATAAAAAATATATATTCTAAAAGTCTCAAACTAAATTGCTAGTTTTGAGTTCAAGTTTCAACTATTTGAGTCAGGGTTATATACTCTTGTAAAACTCGTATTTTTCGTCTTGCGGGCAGACCCTTTCGACTTTTGGGTACTTTTAACAGAATGCGTGTTTTTTTACAATTTCAAGTTGTCTCGCATAAAAAGCTGTATACACATCACATCATTGAACAGTTACAACTATAGTGAAACTTGAATTGGAAAATAAGACTTGTTGAAATCTGGACAACTTTACGGTAACAATAAACAACATGCCTATTTATGACCAATATATTGATGAATTGAACTAAAAGCACAGGAAAATTCTTTCTAAATAATGTGTCAATCGGATTTTAACAATACAAATACAATCGAATCTCGTATGTTTTCCTTATAAAAAAACCCAACGGAACCAACAGAGGTGAAGTACCACTACAATTATTACTTTTCTGAAGTTTTTCCGAATTTCCATAAAATGAATGAAAATTTATGCATTTTGGGTATGAACAAATACCAAATAAAAACTACTTTACTTTTGGTGTCAACATGACGTCGAGGAATCTCACACTGTGACTTTATTTCCAAAGCCTGGGGTTAAATTGTCATTATTTACTAGCCATTATGCACTTTATGAATTCTCGGGCCTGGAATATAAAATTTTACCGTGTTGGCCCAAAATAACCCAGAATCAAAGTGTTAATGAAAATCTCTTTTATTTGCATCCATCTCGACAACGATTCACTTTTGATATAAAAATTTAACAACCCTTTCTAGACATTTTCACCCAAAATCAAACTAAATGACCATTCAACAGAAAATAATGACTGCTTAATCGCTATACTATTCCATGATTATCATAGTAATAAAATAATTTAATTCAGTTAATTTCATAAACAGATATATCCTCCTAGTGCCTTTAGCTAGTTTTGACAGTCAAAATCAGTCCAGAGCAGATGTTGAAAGGAGTGCTTTGTTTGCATTGTTGTTAGACATTATTAGACATTACTATTATTATTATTTTGATTATAATAGAGATCTATGGATTTGGTACGATAAATCCTTTATGCTCTTTGGATTTTCGATGAGCTTATTTATAACAAGAGTAGAGATTGACTGAGATTGAGTCATAGCACTCACATACTCTGATTGTGTCAAAAAGGCACTGCTGTGTCTTATGGCACGTCGACCACCCGGTGGCTCATGTCACACCCTGTATATTAATATGCAAGCTTCAAGGAAAAGAGAAATGAGTTGTACTTTCACCATTTTCCAACTTTCATATGAATTTAGTCACCAACCAACCTAACCAAAAATATAATTGCGAAACTGTTTGAAAGTATTGTTTTATTTCTTAATGATCTTTAAAAATTCTTATCCACACTGTAAGTTATGTTCAGTTTCCTACATCTATCTACTTGCAGGATATACCAAATTAGGAAAAAGTAGAGACCAGACAGGTGGGATGACTTCTGTACCTTTCAATGTAAAACGTAAAAGATTGTATAATGAATGAAGGTGAGACAACGGGACAAAAAATACGTAACTCAGGGAAGAACAATTGGCCACCCATATGCGTGTCGGATGAATTAGCCTTGTGCATGTCGCCTCGTTTGGAGACTTAACAATTTTTTTCATTGCATGTATCATGAATGATGATCGAAATGATGAGTATTTTATGTATTATGTAATTGTTCAAGTATTTTATCTTCCGTCATAAATATTTTAGTTTTAAATGCTTGGAATATAATACAAAAGCAGAATATTATGAATGACATACTGAAAAATGTTCAACTTGTTCAAATATTTCAAGTTATACCTTTGTCATATAATTTTGTCCTGTGCAAATAAAGAAAATATAAAAATATGTAACAATATAATGAATGAAAACAGCAGTTTTTGAACATTACTAGTTTTTAAAAACAGGTGTTTTTCTTCTCTAAAGAAACTCATCCGAATCCCTAATCCTTTCATAATCAGCTTGTACTTTTAAGGTGTAATATACAAATAATAGCGTCTATTACAAAGGCAATTGCTCACACGTGCCACATTTAAATATATTTTTGATTAATTACAAAATAGTACATAATCACTAGTAAGTATGTGTTACGTAGGTATCATCATTTGACAAAAAATGTTAATCATATCATGACACACAAAAACAGGACATGACCTCAGCAAGATTAACCCCATGCGCACACACTCTTTTCATTTCACACATTAAAATTTCATATGGCTTATAAAAGCACACCGACAGACATAGATAACCCTATCCTATTGTAAGTTATACAATAT
>JAQGAA010000879.1:0-18604 GCA_034696425.1 Isotoma viridis | reverse complement strand
CAATGTTATTACACTACATGAGATACACCATTTTATGAGTATTTGATACTCTTAGTTGTATTATTGTATTACGACTCAGGACTCAAAGACGAGATAAATTTCTGTCTAGATCAGTCGAACTACATGGGTTCTGGTCTGGTAATTTATAAGCCATGTTTTAAATGCAGTGTTAATTTTAATGATAAATGTCTAATTACTGCCTAAAGTATAACACGATTCGGCATATATAAAGTCTGCGATCCGAAACAAGCAGATAAGAATAGAAACATATAAGAGATAATATCTTGGCAAAACTAGAAATTTGTACAGAATTAGGTTTATATAACACTCCTGTATTAAACTTGTTCACATCATAAAGCAAATCTCCCTTGGAATACCGACAGACAATGAATCCCAAAATGATGATCAACAGAATTGTTTGTGGTAGCATATATAGCATACAGGTATTCAGTGACGCATACTAAACGAGCTGGAGCTCAACTTAATATTATTGTTGAGGTGAGTTGAACACACTAACTTTTTTGAGCAGAATGGGATCCATATCCATCATTGAACATAGATGTATGAAAAGATTCTTTTGTCCAAAAGTAAAGTAAAGTTGTTGAGGAAATGTTTGACGTGACTGAGTGTTCGTGGTGGATGAAAAGTGTCATGTACTTATTGTAAGCAAAAGAATATGACGGAGAAGCAAACCAGTATTTCGTTAGAAAAGTGTACGAAAGAAATATAAGAGATGAAGAAAAGTATTTTTTCTAGTTTATTCGACTTGAATTGAGAAAGCAAGGAAAAAGCAGAGAGAAAGAGTAAGCAAAAAGGAATCTTCCCTTATTTTAACTCAGTAGATGCATCCAGTAATTTAATGAATGGGTCACGCGTCATGTTACATCCACCCATGAATCTAGTTTCAGTGATATTAGACAGTAGTCGAATGAAAATGATTTTAAGTGAAGGTCCTTTCCCCTTATATAACAATTGCAATATTATTGCATAAGATTTAGGTGGTTGAAGCAACTGCATGCTGTACAATTAGATCGAAATGGAAAGTGTGGATATATAAATAATACATTCAAAAATATTATTATAAAAAGTAAACCTTATTCATAAAACGCCATGTAATGTCAGATAAAAAACTTGGTTGGTTGATGATCATGGCTTACATGAATATCACCAGAAAGGCTTTCATTTAATCTTTTCTCTGGGCCACATTACACATTAGCAGTAATAGTTCAACTAGCTCGTTCACTCTGAGCCTTTCATCTTTCTCCATCCATTTACTTCAATATACTTGTAGTAGTAGTTAGATCTAGGATGAGAATCCACCTAAGCACACAACAATGCAATATGTAGGGAGTCCACATAATTGATCGATTCAGTCTCAACCAAAGATATAGGATAAACTAAGTCTCAACTCTCTCTCTCACTCTCTCTTTGTAACCCGCATCATATCAGCATCATTTTATATCAAGCAGGCATATCTACCCGTTTATCCGTATCCAATAAATAAAAGAATAAAAACAGACACACAACTCATACTGAACTCCCTATCGAATTCATATCACATCACAATCAGTAAGCAGTTCTTTAGTCCTTGCACTGTTCAGTTGTACGAGTTGGGTATGACAGACAGAACGGAACTCATCAGTTTTCCAATTGGGGTTTCGATTTGATATTTCTCCCTGTTTGCTCGTAATACAGAAGCACTGGACTCTTCCACTTTACTTTCAGCCGAGTTCCAGGAAAATGGATAATAATATTCTAGAGATGAGATGAATGTAACCAACCAGGTTTCTTTAACGTTATGTAATATTATAGAAACAGAAGATAGACGTGTCTCTAACAATAAGTCGAGTTCCCCTGTCTCACTCTCTTCTATTTCCTACATCTATTACTTCTAGTCTAAACTCTAGATTGTCAGTCAGATCAGATATTAAACGAGAGAGCCTGGTGACTGTCAAAGGGGAAACAAACGAGGAGGAGAGATATAATTTTGTCCATGATGCATAATACTGTCTGCTGATACACCATAATTCATATCGTGAATGCCTCCAACATATAGTACACACACCCATCATAGCATTCATTATATCATTTAAAGCATCAAGACCTAAACTGTATATTAACTTTCAAGGTGACATAAATGGCAAGGGTAAAATGGTAAAAGCAGAAATAAGAATTTAGTTGATATGAGCTTTAGTCTGAAGGGAAAGCAACTAAAATGAGAGTAATATTCCATTCTATGACATTTCATTCCACACTTCATACATTTCAATCCCAACAGCTCTCTACACACCTTTCATTTACAATTTGAACTGATTGAACATTTAACACGGTATTTCACTGAAACTGAAGTGCCGTGAACTAAAGTTATGCATGTGTGTCGTATGTGACTGCATATCTGGGGCACGCTTAATTGGTTCTCTGTAATAAACTCAGGGTCATATTTTTTAATTGAATTTTAATTAAATTCTTGAATCAACTAAAAATTATAAAATACTATTTTCCTACTACAACATTGGATTTCAAGCATTTAGAAAGCAAAGTCCCCAAAAACAGCGATAAAAAATAACAGCCTATATTTGAACTTTGGTTCGAGTTCGATCGAGTTAATTACACATTATATTGATAGTAAAGCCTCTGACACAGACTAACTGAAAATGAGTGAGTAAGTTAAAATAGTTTTTAAACCGGGGATAGACTGATATGAGGGTAGAAAGTGAAGGCGAAACGTCGTGGAGCAAAGATGGGAGATGAATGATCTTTAGACGAGAATCTTCTCATGAGACAATACATTTTCTATACTATTGCTTACTGTTACGACTTGTTATTACCTACCAACTTCTAACCAATCTAGACTTAAGTCAATGGAAATGAAGGGGAATTATATAGCTCTAAACTCACGGACACTCTGTTGTCTCGCGATAACTTCAAATTAATGTGAATCAAATAGAACGGCTAGGTAAAATAGTAGATGAATAAGAGAAAAGAGGTGTATAGAGTAGTATAACTAAAGTAATGATAAGTGTAAGTAACATAAGCAGAGTCAAAGTCTAAAAGTGAGGCTTATTAAAGAATGTGTCTTCTATTTGTAGGTGTGGGTATTTCTACAGAATCTAGCAGAGAAGGAAAGTGGATTGCTCATTGATAGCAGAGTAGTAAGTTCTCTTGAGGAAGAGAGAAAGAAAGAGAGAGATAGAGAAACTAGCTATAATATCATCGTCCAAAATGGTATTTTCTATCATGATACCTAGCTAAGACCCAGCCAACTGTATCCTTTTCTTCTTCTTACTCTTATACACTATTACTTCTTACACAGACACAGACATTTCCTCGCTTTCTCTTTCTTAATGGAAAAGCCAATAAGTGGAAAGAGGAGTTTTGGTGAAAACAAATGTGAACTGCGCGCAGGTTTCCGTTTCTAAACAGCTTCGCCCAGTCCATTATAATGAGCCTTGTGGAATAGATAGATCGAGATCCGTGAGTCAAGTGGAGATCGACTATAATAATAATGGAGAGTTTTAGAAGGCTTAAAGTCCCACATAGTTTATACAATGTAAGTCTGGCTTGGAATAGTGTGTCTACTTTCTTACAAAGAAGAAGAAGTGTTGAATCTGTCCCACATTATGTCACCAGAAAATGATTCTGATGGTTACTACTAGTGAACTACATCACCTACTTTTACTACTACCTACACACCCTATTTGTAATCCCACTTCGCACTTGGCAAAGGCAGACTGGCAGGCAGATGAAAGAAAGAAAGAGAAAGTAAGACCTTTCCTCATTGTATTTATCTCCACCAACCAACCACCACCGTAAAGTATTATTTCTGAGAAACTCATCCTCCATCCAAGCATTCATTTATTTCCTGATGAATGGCATAACCTAAAACTTCTCATGAGAAATTCTAAAGAATAAAGCTACTGTATTCTGTTTGTTACTTGAAATTAGGATGCAACATGAGCAATATTAGTCTATACCCAATAAGCAAGCAGAAAAGAATATTTACATTTGCAAGTTCTACCAAAAGAATCGTTAAATGTATAAATTCTTTTGATTTACCTAATTCGATTTTAGAAAGATAAAGGAACAAAAAACAACTTTTTGAAAATACATTTCGTTAAGAATTTTGTAAGAGAGAAAGTATACATATGCAAAACTTCAAATCTTGAAAACCTTTATACAACAAAAAAGGCAACGCAAATACTCAACGCAACATAGAGAAACTAAAAAGTATTAAATTCATTAAATAAAATATGGAACAATGTACATCTGAATAACACGGTTTCGCGAAATGGTGCTGTTATATATTTATATAAATGAATTAAGTAATGCTTGTGGAGGATTGGATTAGAGGCCAGTGTTACACAATGATGGCTTTCACAAAGCTTAAAGTAGCATATAATATTATCAGGGAAATGGCATAATGGAGCAAACACTCGTTGTATTTGAGATTAATAATATATGAGTTTGAATTGTGAATGTTCCTCGAGGTCAGATTTAAGACAAGAAGACACAAACAGATACACTATAGAGGTACTTTCAAAGTTCCCTACTCTCCTAAAAGTGTGCGAATGATCGTTTCATTAGTATTAGGTTAGGTTGATATAAAAATAAGTGGTCCACCATCATGATCTATTTACAAGAAATAATGAATCTCATATAACTATCCACATCTTGAAAGTCTTGGATTGTATCTGGAGTGTTAATACAGTAACAATTTGTAACTGATGATTATTCATGATTT
Source organism: Isotoma viridis (assembly GCA_034696425.1). NCBI lineage: Eukaryota > Metazoa > Arthropoda > Collembola > Entomobryomorpha > Isotomidae > Isotoma > Isotoma viridis. Next base: position 13,863 of record JAQGAA010000879.1, on the reverse strand, counting down.
TGAGTTTAGCCTGAAAATTACAGTCCAATTTAATTTTATAAAGTTTGCAGACTCCAATAAAAGGTCATTTTGTCTTAAAAAGGGATGCCTCAACAATAGTACTATTTTTAATTGAAAATAAATAGCAAATAAGTTTTTCCGTTTTTGATAAACAACGTTTATCTTGCAGGCTGTCCTCCACCTGTAGATATGTGTTTTCTTTATTTCTGGTTAAGCAGTGTAATCTCGGAAATTTTGCAGGTTAGAAACACTTAGCAGTTGGCTTTATGTTTTTGTCAGTACTCCCTATTACTTATACAGCATATAGTCAAGTCATTAAAATAAACTCGATTTAGTCTATCTAAACAACAATTGAGGAAATGTATCGAGGAGACTGCCGAACTTGCCTCTTGATATCCGCATGCACTCAAAGCTTCACAATTTGATCCCACGAGCCACGAATAAATTACACCATAAGTGAAAGTAAGTTTAATTTGATAATGGATCGAAAAGACTGCTAATTGTAAAACTGTTAAACAATATTGTGATTTAATAACAGTTTTGGTTCAACTTTAAACAACTACCTAGATGCAATTATCAAAATCTTGTCAGCATAAAATCGTTTTTGACTTTAAAATTTTTCTGATTTCTTTCTCTGCTTTCTTGCTTCGTTGATCTTCTCTATATGTGAGCCAAACAAATCAGTGGAAATTCACTTTGGTGCCAACTCAGCCCTGTAGTATATGTATGTATGCAGTGTAAATGCAAATTTTTAATCGTTAAATGCAATGAAAAAGTGTAAGAAGTACATGAAAGTTTAAGTAAAAACGTATTTGAAATACAATAAAACAATTTTTTTTAGTCTTGTATACAAAAAAATCTCGAGGCCAATTAGAACGGAATTTAGACACGATGAACAATTCGCTAATAATGGCTTAAGTTTAAAATGCTTTTTTAAATGTTGAGTAAAAGTTATAAATACTAACTACTACTTTGATCTCATTGTACATCATGAACTCAAGACAATTTACTGGCACAGACAAATATTGAATAAGCGATGTACAATTGGCAGATAAACGAAATAGAATGGGTGGATTTATTTAAGATCTTTAGTATTAACACTGGGCGTTAATGGGCATTCATGTCTGTTATTCTCTAAAAGACTATTTCTGATCGATAACGATACACGTTGTAAAGTTGTATGTAATTAGGCAATGCAGTTGAGTATTTACGTATGTTGGCCGAAATGAGGAAAAATGAATAGACACTTAATTGGACCTAGAAATATATACATATGAAAGAAGCAATAATAAGTCTCTTTGAGTTGCTCAGTAGAAATCAGTAAGGAAGTTTCGTAGTTCCACAACCCTTTTAGATAACCAAACCATTATAATAATTATAATGATATGCAGGAACGTCACCACTGGGGAATACAAAATCTGGTAAAGTATAGTCCTAAATCCAACCTACTTAACCCCAACCGCTTATCGATTAATATATTCGAGTTAGATATCGTTAAGAAACTTAAAAACGAGTTCCTGAAATGCAGAGTATTGTTGCTTGAATAGGCCTTCATAGAAAGAGTTTCAGAGTTTCTAATGTTTGGGACCTTTAACATTCTAAGGAATATAAATTTTAAAATGAGGTGACGAATCGTTCATAAAAGTAATGAAGAAAGTCGTTCCGATAAGAGCTATTCAATTTAACTAGTCAGTAAGTGAAAAAATACGAGTGTAAGTAAATGGAGATGTCTATGATATTTCAAACCAATTACGCAGAGGCCCACAGGAGTATTTTTGGCAAAGGAAAGCCCAAGTAGAAGTTCCGTGTTAATGGATAATGAAACATTTTGCTTTTTGCTTTGTAACATGGGAGTTTTTTCGACTTAAACTTAATACTTACTGCTGGTATTTATACTGAATGAGATATTTTAGATCATAACATGTCTTTAGTTGTTGGCCAGAAACATACATTACACAGCATAGACAGCATTTTCGAACTGCTATTAGAGAAAAGAATATATTATTTTATAACAACACATAAACTGTTGAACGGTGCCAATGCATTCCATCAATGCAATAATGGCATTTGGTATTCACTGAGAAATGGAATGAAAGTGTTACATACTGTGCTATTATCATACAATTGTTATCGTTGGGTGAAGTAACTCATTTACTGAGACTCATGAATCGGCATAAAAAAGTAAAAGCAACCGAGAACAATAAGGTTGTTTTGGCTGAACAAGTCGCTAATTTTCAGTCATCCACCAATCACCAATCTAAATGAGTACAATTCTCAAAGCGTAGTAGTACGGGTAAAACCACACGCTCAATATCAGGGGTTCAATCAAACATATATTACACATCTCTATCTCAACTTCTCAATGTACTGCCTAAACGAGTATAATTAACGTTTTCAGAACTATCAAACCACTTCAACCTCAATATAATCCGAAAGTATGAAACCATCGTTAAATGGGTAACAACTGTCATATTAATTGATAAGCATTTTCACTAGCGTTATTTAAAGGTAAAGTCAATATTTATGTCGGAATATTTACACCAGTTGAAGTGACAATGGGAGTTATTAAAAGCTCAGAGTTCGAAAATCTTCTTGGAATGAACAAGGCCCATGTATTTCTAAAGTTATATGACAAATAAATGTAGTCTCTAGTCTCAGCATAAGTTTACATTTCATTACTTGCTCAAACATACGTGCGTTTTGCGTAAAAGCAGTAATGTATTCTTGTTTTTCATACACACTAAAGTGTACTTTTGATTGTGAAGCAAGTCAGTAAAATAAATATGCATGCGTGATTCTTCTAATCTAGGGAAATTAAAGGCCCCCTAGAGTTATCTACAGTTTTGTTTCCTTCAGTATATTCCTGTTCCTGGAAAAACCACACTGGTGACAGGTATAAATGTAAATGGTATTTTTCCATGGAAAGTAGCTATAATGGGTAAATCTCTAGATATAGATTTTGCAGTATTTAGCTGAATTAGTATGTAACAGAATGGTTTTAGTTGATTATAAACCGCTATCCATCAGAATGGTCAGTTCAGCTAATTATTCTGTATCGAATAAGTAAGCTAGTTTACACTAATTTTAAGCAAGTACGAATTTGATGTAGTGATAACAAATGCAAATACATGTAATGTGCAATTGACGTGTTTTCCCTTGCCGGAATGGACAAAAGGGAAATAGTATAATTAGTAAAACACGACAATTGAAGTAAGGTGTTGACTGTTTGAACTGTTGGTTCATTTATTTCATATTTTCGTATTTGCAATTATTTAACCTGCACAGTAATCAGTAGAGTTTAGTACGAAATGTATTTACGGCAAAACTTTTTAAGCTTTCCGTTCATTTTGAAACCTTACATTTTTGATACCCTGTGAAACAGTGCAATTTCTCTACCATTTTGCTTATTACAAGCTTAACATTTGGCAGGGTTTTATCTAGAGGGTTACCGAGCAAACTACTCAAAACCCGTTACATCATCGACGTGATCAAAAACATAATTACCTATACTAAATGAACGTATAAAGATTCAAATGTTATTCATAATAAATACGATTGTAGGATGTTTGAGTTGAATCTCATTCATCAACAATTCTGTGAATTCTTTCTCGTCTGAAACCATTCCAGTAAACACCACAAATTACATAGTTGAAGCCTATGAATCCACGGACAAGCTAGTTTTAGATGTAATGTAACCGAAATGAATAAACCAAACTAATTTTAAATCATCGGCTTCCGAGATAATTTCCACATTTTCATGCATGGAAGTTGTGGTTTGGCAGAAGTACAGAAACCTTATTATGAAAACTAGAGTTTACTTTCATCAACAATAAACTGTGCAATCTTTTATGTGTGTGAACAAATATGGGTTCTGTGTGCCTTTATAAACAACGATAATTGACTATAAATGCAGTTTTAAGCCGAGCATGTAAGTAACTGGCGTAGCATAACTTTAAGTCTCAAAATAAGTAAACTACTGTCTAGTATCATTTAATGATATCAATTAGCCTAACACAAAAATTTCGCTTAAATGTAAAAAATCTCAACAGTTCAGTATATGTTTTAAATAAATCATTAGATGAAAACTACCTGCCAAAGCTGTCAAGCTCAAAAGTACCGACCGAATAACTTATATTATGAGTCCTACTAAGGCTATAAACTCAATTTTACTCTCACTACCTTTTACTCCTTCCATATTATCTGTCTTACCAAATGTCAGTATTAAATCCTAATCCAAAATTCTACGCATGCGATGCCATGGTTAGTTAGTACAATAATTGAACGAACAATAACACACCGTATAACTGATACTAAAACCCTAATCATATTCGTGTTATAAACATACATATGATACGTAAGACATAAAGCATAGTCATAATATTGAGAAAAGAACAAAAAATAACTAGACCAAAACGGATTTCGGATTATGGAAATTTATTATAAGTGACAAGACATATTATACCCACACCCAACAGAAGGGATAAGTATATTTGTGTTTACTGCCAATATCAATGACATATTATTATATTTATATATTGTACCTTTGTACCCCCTAACCTAACTCATTGTCCAGCAAATGCTTTTAGTTTGCGTGTGTATATGATGCAATCAAGTCAAGTGGTTTGTTAAAGGTAGACAAAACAAAAGCAGCAAGTACCATATAACCATTCACAACATTGATATTATTCAATTCTAGGCAGTTGTGAATCATTTGATGAACTGCAGAAATTGTATGATGGCAAGTTTGGCAAGCATGAAGCATAATATTTAATTAAAGAGTGCACTGCCGTGTTACATGATATGAGAATAAAATCACCTCACACCTAACCTTGCTTCGGCTGAAAAATGGCTGCATGCGATCTCCATGAAATAATCCCAAACAATGTCAGTTCAATCACCACCTTTAGGTAGTGATGATCACAAAGTGACAAAAAGGAAAGAGTTATGTTCCTTTAATATTATCCACGGACAATTTCTACTCTTGATTGTGTAATTGGTGATGATGATGATGCGATGATGTGACGCGATGATACATGAGATCCTTCGTAATGCTAAAATAAATGCTGATTTATTATCTTCTTATTATCAAAATCACTTTGCTCCTTGAAGTGAGTAAAGTCACTAAAATTCCTTATAGTCAACTCACAAGTTGTCAAGTTGGTAGTTAAAGCTTTAGTTCATGTCGCGTGGACACAATTTCATCGAAATACTTGCACACAGGCAAAGTGTAGAATATTATAGAAAGTAAGTCCAGTCAGCAAAACAATACTTTCTTTAACGTTTACTTATTATTATTTTGTATTTCTATTAATTCTCACATTACATCACTTACATGAGTATACATTAGGTATGAGAGATGATGATGTAGTCTGTAGTGAATGCAGTGATGATGACATTTAATTACGATTTATTATACACAATTTTTTACTTATTTTCCACACTGTCTATGTCTGCGAAACCAATTATATGAATCCACGAACAATAATAACAATAACTATACAGAGTAAAAAATAGGAAATGTAATGTCAACTAATTTGCTATGAGAATGATGACTCACTTTCAATTATGTACCAATTGAGACAAGTTCCAAGTTACTCCAGTCCACGTTCTATCTATTACGTACTACTACGAGCAGTATTGTTGTATTTTGTAACAATGCCATTTTGAATATAACAAGTTCATTGTACACAGAATCTGTACTTCTCATACATTATTGGATGATAAAACCAACACGCGAAAATACATAATCAAAGACAGCGACCACTACTGATGAGATGCGTTTAGGTCTTCAGGTAAAAACCTTCCGTGCAGTTATCTTTAGAACACACTGTATAAATATTACATTATACTCTTAACTGATACTACTTTTCATTGTTAAGTGGGCATTTATGTTTTATAATCATTTAATCAATAATGCATTTATTCGGTTTACTCCAGTTATATTAATAGTAGATTATATGTGAACTATATGCAAACTTATCAGCACAATTCAAATTGTACTTTTACGTCAAGTTTATGTGTCAATATTACATTATCTAATCACCGTGTACTGATACTGAAGTTTAAAGATGAACCCTAACCATACGCAATACCACAATAAATATGATGACAGAATGAGTTGAATTTAAGTATTTTTAGTGCAGTCAATTGTGAGAAAATTGCACGATCCAAGTCACATTTAAATGCTTTTTAATACTTGCTGAAGAGTTGTGTTTTTAAGTAGATGACTAATACAGAGGGATAAATACAAAGGTTTTTACTTTCTATTTTTAAGTTATTATTACAAGAGATCTTAAATGATTGTTTCTTTCTTGATCTAGTAGAATAAATACCGGAAAGTAAATAAATGGTATAAGTGTATAATATGATGTAAACACTCGAACTTCCTTTTACTTCACTCTCTGAAAGAGAACAATGTGAGAAAGATGTTATTGAATGTAAAAGTTTCAATTCAATAATGCAAAAGCCGGTTTGACAGAGTGAACCAGTGGGGGTACAAGTAAAAAGTGTACATACGAGAGAGATTTTTCTAGCTGCTTCATCGGCCAAAGGCAGAATGAACACTGCATGCCCGGGTTTCACTTTCCTGGCATATTATATTCACTACTTGATACTTGTACAACCTGATCCAGTGGATGTCGAAGTGTCTAAAACCATGTACATAGTCCATGAAGAGTCTCACATCAGTAGTAGTTAGTCTCATTTCACTGTCTCATTTTCCCTTTGATTTCATACAATATTGAACTAACTCTTAAAAACCTTTTTTCCTCACAATAACAAAAGTATAACTCGAGTATTAACTATGAGGATTTAGGTAATTGTGGTGGATGTAATATTTTTTTGATTTTATTTAACAAGTAACATTAATGTAAATTAATAAAGGTTCCTATTTTGAACGTTTAATTTTTTCCTTGTATTTAATTTTTAAGAACTGATTTTTATAAATTTAAATTTAAAAAGTAAAGGGACTCAAAACCAAAAGGGAATATTCAACATTGGTTGATCTTTATATAATAAAAATGTATTTTCGAATGTAGATAATCCTGCAGCCAGTTAAGCTTAAAGGAGTTGCTCAAAGCTAATTACTCTCAAGGCATGTAACGAGATTCATGTGAGCTTTTTCTACTAGAAGTGGATTACCTTCTGGATACAATTCTAATATATCTATAAAACGACTGAAAATCTATTTGGGGTTAAAAGGGATAGATAGAAAGGAACAAGTCAAGAAAGAACGGATGACTTCAAGGTACAGAGAGGAAGTCGAGTTAGTAGAGAAACAGTGGAAAGAAGTCATTCCTTCGAGAGAGAGAGATGAGAATTCAAAGAAAAAGTCTTAAAGAAACCTAAGAGAGAAGCGTCATTTTAGTGATCTAACAACCTTACTAATGGGTTGATCTTGACTTGGTTGGATGGTCTAGTAGAGAGTATTGAGTATTATTATTGTGAGTTTCTTCTTCGTCTTTCTGTGAAGTTTCTTCATGTATCCGTCCACGAGAACTCAAGAAGTAAATAATGTTTTGTAGCAGAAAAGGAAGAGACTGAATTACTAAGAAGAATTACGATCACACACAGGAGTAGTACACAATGTTACTGTGCTATTACCATCACCAATGTTGTTGGCAACTCTGGATCCACTTAAGAAGGAGAGATGAGATGACGAGAAGAAACTTAACTCGTATTAGCCCATCGTAGTGTAGTCAAACAGTAAAAGGTTCACTTGATATCTTCGTTCTTTTTCTGTTTCTCAAAAACTTGTTTTGGCTTTTAACTTGCTTTGCTCCCAAGATTTTTCTTCTTCTGGAGAAACGATTTATATATAGTAAAAATGTGACTAAATACCAAGATTACTTTGAAACTAAAACGAGCCCTTGAGTATGGGTGCCCGTCGTTGTAATGGTTATCTTGATGTTGATGGGTGAACGGTATGATCATAAGTATAATGTTTTACTGAAAATACTGGGCAATTAACGAGTGCGCACGAACCCACTATCTCAATCTCCTAACTCAACTACTTCATCTACCTCTTTTGTAATGTATTATATGGTAACTTATCAAATTATAAGCATTCTGTAAAAACATAATGATATGAGTTTTACTAAATACCTAATGGTCTATTCAAGATTAAAAGGGAAATCTTTTTGGATATAATGGTATTTGATTGCTTTTATTTCGTATTCACATGAAAGGTGCTGAGAAATACTTATTTCGTATTCAAAATCCTCTTGCACATTATACATTCGTCTCTACATTTTATTTATATGTTGACAGTGGTTGAATTTTATTAGGAGTAAAGAGTTAAGATCTTCAATTAAGACAAAATCTAGTAAAAGAAGTAAATGAAATACTATTATAAGAGTTGTTTAAATTAGGAATTTAAATTGATTAGTTGGAACTCCTATTTTAGTCACTTAGACGGATTATGGATATTTGATGTTCTCACTCCTATTCGAGTAACCAGGATTTACTTTTTTATCGTTTCCTATAAATGTGGGTAAAAAATTTACAACAGGAACCAGGGATTGAGGAAAACTATTTTCTCAACTAATTTCAACAAATAAATTTTTTAAAGCCTATTTGCGCTATGTAAATTGCGTCATTTCTAAAGCATCTAAACAATTCAAAGAAAATTCAAGATTTGTAATACTAATTCTATTTCTGCTTGCCACTTTCTGAAGTAAATTGATTGAAGCTAATGAAACCTGCTTATTTTTTATCATTCAATCGTTAGAAACTCTCAGCGTAATAAATTTAATTACGGTTCTATTGTAATTTATCATAAGTATGCAGTACTGAAAAGTAATATGAGTAAGTGTGTGATTCAAAATATTTACATTATAAAAATAATCAGTAGTGACAAAAAGCCCAAGGAAATTAATTCCCCCTAAAACAATAAAAACAATATCACATAACCTTAACATTTATTCTTACTTAATTTTCCGTTTATTCCGCATTTACCTTCATAGGAAACATGACTCGAATAGTTTGTTAATACTAACAAGTAACCCCCGCAGGAAAGCATCACCACCACGCATTGATGCAATACATCAGAATCATCCTTCGGATTTGGATCTGGATCTTCATTTATTTTCTTCATGGCACGAATTACCCCCAGTCAACATAACCATGTACGTACTTAACTTTACTTACTTGAGGAGATACTTAGAAGTAGTAATAGAATGCTTTTTATAATATCTATAATATTACTTTCCGACATCTCATTGTTGTACCAAAGCATAAAAGACGGTTTTGAACGATTACACACTCAACTGAGCCTGTCTTTCTCTTTAATAAACAGCTTTATGCTGCTCCAAGCTCAAACTTAACTCGAAATCCGACGGACAGACCAAAAAGTAATGTAACGTGACTTGGAATCTTAAAACGCCTTCTGCCCCTCTCTCACTTTATTTAAAAGCATTATCCCATCATATACCATGATGATATAAGTAAACCTAAACTTAAGCTATTTCTTTTTAACTTTTTTTAGACAAGAAAATCAAGCAAACCCTTGACAATGCATTATCCAATCACCACCATATCACGCTATAATGATGATGATGATAATAATAATGATGATAATAATATTAACAATATGATTTGCTTGTCTATGTAGTAAGTAAAAGGCAAGACGACCAAAACTATTTAAGTGAAGCCGAAAGGCAGTTTAAGAAATGAGTTGCTGCATACCTCACATTTATTTACCTTCTAATAGCCGACTAATTCTTCCATCACACTATGTTAAATATTACTCTTTGTATTTTATTATTATATACCCAATCCACAATTTAAATCAGACCGAGAGAAAAGTACATATAGGATATTACCTTTCAAACAATACAGAATGAAACTTCTCTTTCATTTTGATAAAAAATATAACTACTTATGACTATGACTTTGACTATTATGGACTGGCTCAAATAATAAATTATATAATATGAGTAATACTTCGAAGCTAATAGCCGATCTTTCCTACTTTAGTTCAGAAGAACTGTAGTTCACCAAAAGGAAAAAGAACCAACCCTCTTTCCACTTGATTGTTGATTGCTTCTCTTATGGAAATCGTAGTAATCACTACTCTTCTATTACTATTGGATGGATCCATATCATCATCATCATCCACTGCATTGATGTGGTTACAACCATAATTATTAATTATGTCTCTCAATATATTCATTAGTCTGGCCTACACACACACACATGCAATGCAATGATGCAATAAATGAACAGAGTAAAAATCAATAGCCTGTTTGTCATCATTATATTCCTCTCTTTTTTTGATATGATTAAGGGGTAAATGTTCTTACTGGCCATTTTATTCTACTTGCTTTATATTAAATTTAAATTCAAATAATACCAATTTAAAAAAACAATTGAGCAAAGGAATAATCATTGCATTTTAGAGTTCTTGTCAACCAGCCCATCATATCAGTTTGAAGACGTGAGGTATCTGCCTACTAGTTCTTTTGTCTACTTTTGTGATACTAGTGATAATACAATAGTGCATGACTTGTAGTTGTTTACGGGATGGACAATGAATAGAATAAAAGACAAAGCTTTAGCTGAACCTTGGTGGACATAATATTATATAGTAACAAAAAATGAAGTGATTATTATGCAAGTAAATGTAGTGAACATGTCCATTATGGTTGACTAAAGTACCTCTTGGCTTGATTCGTAAATGATTCTCGAGTTGACCCATTCCATTATCTAATAAGCAATTCAACAATCTACATACAACTGGTGATGCTAAACAAGTATAGAGTTTCATTTGAATCGATTCAGGTACATTAAAGCACTTTGTTCTTTCTGTCGGGTTTTTTCTCCTACTTCTTTGAATTTTATTATATTTTATTTCTTCTTAACAAATACGATGTATTAAGCTTTAAAGTAATAGACTGAGTGAATAAATTTAAATTAAAGTTAGGTATGAAGGTTTCATGAATAAGCAGATATAGATGACGATGATGATCAGTCATGATCATGATGTACGAGTATTTTATAGAATCGCTGGTGAGTGTGTTACATTAAATGCTATGTACCAAATATACTTACTGGATGGATTGTAACAGGTGCGGTAATGCAAGAGAGTAGTTATCATCGTTTTATGAGAGCTTTTTATGCATTTGACTTGACACTCCTCTAGATCAATTCTAAGATTTGTTGTTAGTAATATGCTGTCTCAATGAGTAGACATATACTTAATACGGTAAAAGGTGTTACCCTTAGTATTCTTTGTAAAGTTGGATTGAACGTCTTGATGGTGGTTTGTGCTAATAGTAAAAGTATTTTGTAAGTAAATGGATGAGGAACTGGGTAGGCCAATCAAAAATATTCCATCCTTTTGTGTTATTGTACACCACCAAAAAAGCTTTTAATATTAAAGTCATAACGCATTAAAAGGTTCTCATTTATGATGATACTGACTGCTGACTCATCATTTGGCTGTAGTAGACCAGATAAAAAAAGTAGTATTGAGCGTGAAGGAAAAGACTCTTTAGTTCTTATTTAATGCATACCCAGTGAAAATGCTTTATGATGATAATAGTGACTAGTTTCATTGAATGCAACTTAGCATTTAACCATCATCATCAACATGACATGCTGTGCAGAGCTAATTGAGATGGTAGACTTGAAGCAGTAATCGTTAATAGTAGTTTTTGGTAGTTTAGTTGGTAGTAAGTTAGTTGCAGTGTGGACTGCAATAAGAAGACTTGACGAAAGGCTGAACTTATACTTCATTTCGTGCTGTGCATACACACGTTCCTAACATTTAAGTACTTTTATTGAGTAGACATTGCCTGCATTGAAATGGAAATGGTTGTATGTCGTATCTTAAAGCTTGTTAGTAATAACTTCGCCTTTTCCCCTCGAGGGAGATATATCCTACGTTAATCAAGCTGTGTGTGTGTGTGGATCTATGATATTTATGGAGATTCTGATTCTGATGATGCGAGATGTTTACAGCGTTTGCTCGGTTGAGTTGAAACGCTCAGACCCAATTATAGGAACATGATTGGTTCATGATTTGCTTTTGTTGGTGACAAACGATCGGTAGGAGATGTATTAAAGTTAGTAACGATCTGAATTTCGATGAATTTCCTCTCCCTTATAAATTCGGACTATAGTGTTTGCCTTCTTATGTCCACATGTCTCTCATTTCCATCATCATTATCGCCCAGGATTTGTATGAGAAGGGTGATGAAGACGAAATAGCTTCACGTTGTTTTCACATAAGCCCAACGGGTTTGATTCTCTTCCAAGTATTAAATGGTGACTTTACCATATTACCATTGTAGTAAAGAGTCACACAGTCTGTCTCTCACAAAGCTTTTCAAAAGCTACGAAATGCTCCTCTATATACTAGTTGGTAGGCCAATCTGAATTACAAAATCATTATAGAAGTCTCAAGTTTTAACATCCATAAAGAAAGGAAGGAAGTCGAAGTATGCTATGCCAACCCATTATCCTTAGCTAATGCCTTTTCTGACTTCTAGGTCTTTAGGTTCATACTTGATGTTGGTAAGTTGGTAGTGCATGCTTAAATACCTCCTTGTCATTGAGCCACTTGCCTTAAAACCTGGCGACACGACAAAAGAAGCATTATTAGTGGCAACCAAGTTTAATGGGTTCCTCTACTAAACTGATGATAAGTCTTTAAAGGTTGAAATCCTCACTCTAATCTCTCACCATCTACGAGTACATCCTTGTCCCTCAAGACTCTTTGCCATACCGTCATCAGCCTATCTGGATGATGAAGACGATATTGTTTTTCTCTGATTTTTTGACGACACTAGGAATCCACTGGCAACTGATCTTTAAGTCTTAAGAGTCATTCGTCAACATTTATCATACAAACCCCAGAATCTAAACTGAAGATTAGTGGATTTTTTTTTCTATAGAGAAACCTCAACTTCATGACTAGCTTTTGAAAATTATTCTGAAAGTACTTTTTAGAACTTGTATCTACAGCTTAAATCTCAAAACACACTAGTCCTTGAACCGCATCTAAGCTTATTCATCTTAGATACTTTCGTTCTTACATAATTGGAGACAAAAATAAGTAAACGATTTGGCTTAAGCTGCTCTTAATTGCTGTGTAAGGTAAGGAATGAAAGCAAAATTGTTGTTAGCTGGCATTAACAATCGAAGCGGAAGAGGGGAGTGAAAAAAGCCAATTAAACTTGTTAGAAACGATTGGATTGAAGCTGTAAAAATCACTGAGGGTGATATACATCGAATCTTTTGTATTTCTTATTACTAGAAAAGTTCCTGCAATTTTCTCTCGAATGAACAGCAGCATCAATATAATCACCGTTCACCCAAAACCCGGGTTTTACACAAGTAAAAGAAAGATGCGTGCAGTAATGTCTGATAAAAGGTGATGGCGTTAGCCAAGTGATGTTAAAGCCGATACCATCCATCCCTAAGTAACGTCATGTACTCATTTTCTTGTTCTTATTCCTCTCCGACGCCCTATCTAAGCCCTCCCCTGTTTTAAATTAATCTTCCATGAAGAAACGGAACGTGTTCTATCTTACTCACACCAACAAGAGACTTATGATGCCGGTTCGGGATAAAAAAAATCGCACGTCGAGACCAAAAAGACGACATAATAGGGCACCAGATATTTGCTACAACATCCAGGAAGATGATGAGGGACACAGGATGAAAACAAAGTTAAACTGCTTCCCATTATTACACGCTTTTTAAGCTGAAATCGTCTTTCTCTGTTTTTCCAATATCAAATCTGCTTTCGACCCTTCTTTCTGGTGGTGTTTAAAGTTGTAGAAAAGCGAAATAAATGCATGTTGCTTCATTTCATGATCTACCCTTGTCTTTACAAAATCACCACTTTAGTTTTGTTTA
>JAQGAA010000878.1:0-18608 GCA_034696425.1 Isotoma viridis | reverse complement strand
TGATTTATATAAAGGTAGAGAGAAAACTTAAAAGCAGTGACAATTTTAAGTCTACATTTTGAAATACCTACACCAATAATACACTGCAAATAATACATGAATCATCAATCACAATACTCATCATCAAATCATCATATCCCCCCATAAAGAAAAATAAGGTCAATAGTTCAATCCATAAATATTTAAACTTAAGACAGTAATAAAAACACGATTTATTCATGTCAATCAAAAACTATATAACACACTACCGGATTGTACAAACATGTTGAATGGCTCTCAAAGTGGTTTCTGTTCCAATCCCAACGAGCTTCTGTACTTTCAACTAAAAGGCAAAAAACCATCAATATCCATTACATTTCTCGTGACAAGGGTCGATTTACTCGAAAGACTTGGAAAGAGAGAGACGAAAATGTTTAGCAGCCACAACTACAAGTAAAACTTCCCAAACCACCGATACACAATATATCAAGTTTATATATATGTGTGTGTAATATACTTACACTTACGAATCAGTCAGTATCATTTATATAATGTAGTTAGTAGTCAGTAGGATGTAATGGAGAAAGCTCTCTCCATATATAGGATGATGATGGACTATCAAATATCCATTACTAGGTTGATTGTGTGGATTCAAAGTGGGGGAAAGTTTATTCGAAGTGAAAATTTGCAACTTCTCACGATATTATAGTCACCCTCAACAAGTATAATGTATTCTATGTATTCTCTATGTGATTCGTTACAAATACTAAACATAATCCGATTTTGTTTCTTACTTTATTGTAATAAAATACTCTGAGAGTATCTTTTTCTTTTTAGATCCGATAAGATCCGATTCTGTAAAATATTTACAAAAGTGTTTTAAAACGTTGGGTATCAAAGGGAGAGCGAGTAGTAAACTTTATTATTACTATTGGTTTGAAGAATTAAGGAAAGTTTCTTTTTGAAAGGTTAAACGGTTGAAAGTTCTTTTAATGTGTATCATTTTCAAAATCTTAGGTTTTCTGTACTTCATGATGATAAAAAATGTTATTCTAATAATATAGCATACTTTTAAACGAATATTTAAGCTCTACGCCAACGTAGGTTATATTATTTGGAAACTTTAATTAACTTAAGAGTCAGATCCAATTCCCGGTTATCTAAAGAAGTTCCCTGTGGTGAAACTGTATTCACATCAGAACAGCATATACTTCAGAGAAAGTATTATTTATTCCCATAGTACATTCATTTACAAATTACTCCTGAAAATTAAAAATATACTGAGAAAAAATATTAATCATCCAACTTCTAAAAAAAATTCCACTCCACCAAAACATAACCTTATCTGAAACCAGCACCAAGTACGAACCTTCCAATCACAATAAAATCCTAATCCTAATCTCATCTCATCCAAGTTCAAAAGTATTTTATAAAACCTCCAACCTCAACACCAATAACACTTCACTCATATGATAATTTTCTAACCTCAATCCCACTGCTTAAAGCCTGGGTAAATCCCCCAAAATGTGATATGAAATAAAGACAGGCCTTTCTGAATCTCAAAAACTTTTCTTTTTCTTTTTATGTATGTACTATGAAAGCTTCCACAGTAAAATGTATACTAAAACATCAGTAGTCACCCTTGTTCGTTATTCTGAAACAACCAGATTTATGAAATCACGTTGTAGATTTTGATCATTTTCCATCTATATTGGTATAAAAATCCAGAAATTGGAAACTCTACCAACAAAGCATTAATCATATCCCCTACAGTTGACTTTTAAACTTAAAGGTCAAGAGTCCAGTATCAATTACATAACTCACCTACCTGCCCATTATTTACCCTTTAATAATAATAAATTACCCCATCAAAAGGAAAAACGCACTTTATACTCTTCCACCACCGGACTTGATACTTTTTTTGACTTTCACCCAACTTTCTTTATTTCTCAACAAACAACAACATATAACACAATGGAATGTAACAACAATTCACCCTGGGACTTTTTTCTTGAAGACATATAAGTACAATAGCATTCTAAGCTCTTAATATATAAAGATGTGACTACAGTAAAAAATATATTCATCTTGATTTTTTTATTATTATACTTTAGTTTTGTGCACAGGGACAGATTTTATCTTTAAAAAAATCTGTGTGATATATGAATTCGTAGTATTTCATTCGTAGTAGTAGTAGTACATTGTTACATCTCACCAGAAAACACATTGGGTGGGGGTTATAGTTTGTAGTTTTCTTTGTAAAATAATATAATATAACAAGTGTAAAAACACAAAGTAGCATTGGTTCGTCTGGTCTTATGGCAAGTCGTTGTAGTAATGGTTATGTGGCAAAGGGCTCAACAGGTAAAATCCATATTTCACCTTCAACATTTCAACCTCTTTCTCTTTCCTACTTTCACATTTTTTTTCCTTACAAGATCTTCGTTACTACTGGAAAGATCACCTAAGTCAGTAAAATCTTTCCTATGGTTTTATAAATACAACAGTATATAGAACTATAGCAGAAAAGCCCTGTTAGGATATTATGTACGTTGTGATAATGGATTTAATACCCGGGAGGCCTTTATACGTGAAGCTTTTAGGTCATAGCATATATGCTGGGAGTTTTTGGTGACGTTTCACACCAAAAACCAAGCAAACCGTACAGGGGTTTAGAAAAATGTTTTTTAACGCATGTTTTACAAAGTTACCATCTCGTCTTTGTATATATAACTAGAGAAATAAATTGACAGAAGGGAGCTTGAGCAAACTTGTACAGTAAATAAAATATTATTCATGTGCTAAATCTACAGAAAAGATATGTAACCGCTGTTTTCCATCTTTTCTCCCACATTCAACAAATGAATTGAAATATTTCCACGAAAAAGGAAACCCGTAGAAAGAAGAGATGAATGGAAAATAGGAAAAAAATATACCAGATGAAGTTTTTTATATAATATTTCTGCTGTCTCCCGTAGTGCTAAATATCCGACAAGAATACTATCACAAGGACTCCACCCTATCTAGCCTGGCCTAGTGAAAGCAGCTGAATGTAATATCCAAGATTTTTACTTTCTACAAAAGAGGAAAAATAGGTGTGGAAGAGATGATTACTTTACTCTGGGATATGTTATCTAATAGAATGAAGAATGCGTGATGGCTAAACCAACTGGCAATAGTGGTGGTATCAGTGGTATGTATTATAGTATGACTAAAGCATTATTACTGTACTTTGTTAGTATTTCGATGTGTGTGAAAATTTTGATATGAAGTAGTGTATAGTATTCGTCTATGTTAAAGTTAATGGTGGTAGTAACCGAATCGGAGGAACCCAAGATGTGTCAGCAACAGGAGGGACGAGAGTGTTCAAGATAGGAAAGGACATTAATTATCTTAGATACATAACAATGACAATTTACACTTATTAATATTATTTACGGAGAATTATATTAAATAGTAAAACATTGGGGAGCTTCAATACAAAACGTATTCTTATTAATAAATGAATTTTAAGACGAATGAATGATTTACTTCAAATAGAATTAGTATTTCGTTAGCTGTGGTTTTATCTCAAAGACTCATTTCAAATCGGACTTTATAGCTTAGCTTTATAGTTAAGGGAAAGTTTTCACTTCAAGAGAAAGCATTATTATTCAATTTTTAAAATTCTTTAAAAAGTTTGAAATTCTAAACAATTTTATTTAATTGAAAAAATAATAATTTCAAAATAAATGTAATCTTCTGAACCGATCAATACAAAATAACCGTTGTCACATTAGAATTGCAAATTCTGTCAATCTTGTGTACACAGTTTCAGTCTGGAATATCCAGATATCAAACGGGGACAGACTGCATGGCAGATGTAATGCGTCAGATTTTCATTCATTAAACAACCACAATGGATACGACGAGATCATTTCCTTTCCTTGCTTTCGAGCTTTAAAATTCTAAGCTCATTCACAATACTACTGTTAAGTTAATCCTCAAAGAAGTACAGTTATGAGCTAACTATGAATTTAATTTCCAAGAACATTTAGATAAGCTTTGTAATAGGTTTATTTCTCTAAATCCTCATACTGTAGATAAGGCTTTATTATTGCTACTTTTAGTAACGAGTGTAACTGAAAGAACAATATTGTTACTATTCCACCATGACTGTTTCATAGCCTACAGCTACATTCCAAATTATGAACATTTACTTTGAAGTTTTGAAACTTCAAAAACTTTGACTGTTGTGCTTATGTTCGTAATACGAACATAAGCACAATTCAAGGAGCTTTAAGTACTTAACTTACTTTTGTTGATAACGTCACTCTGACAAAAGCTTTTACGTACGTTAGGTAATCACTGCTCACGTTCTTTTGTAAATGTTGAAGTCAAAACCGTTTATCCTTCTGAAGTTTGAAGATTCACTTTAAATTAAATAACGCTAAGCGAAATTCCATGATATTTGTATTTTGCCATAGCTTATGATTTTTGAGATGAATATAATTAACACTATATCTGACAAGGGATAATTAACCGAATCGCCTTCTTTCCTCTATTATCCTGCTAATTCTAATATATGGAAGAATTCCGTGTAAATAACCCTTGAAAAAAAAACAGTCCTCAGGAGTCAGGACTGTATAAAATATTCAAAAAGCTGCAATAATAAATTCCATGAACAAGATTTATGGTTACGCATATATTACATCTTGAATTGTTGTTTTAATATTATGGTGGTTTTGCGAGTTGGGATGTTGTTGTTGGAAGTATGAATATATATGTGTCTTCAGGCTAAATAAATAAATACTAATAAGTTTTAGGAGTTTAGATTAACCAAGTTTTGTTCGCTCTCTGTGGTTTACACGATTGGATTTATGGTTTTAGTCCTCTACCTTGGATTCTGTATTTTAGAATTAAAATTGCTTAGGTACAATGGCGAATGAATAGGTAGGAATAGGAATGCACAAGTACCTACTTTAAAAACTTAAGATCGTGACTTATTTGATAATTAAGAATCTCAACAAGGAACCAATTTGGAGTGTTTGAGTACCTATGATAATCAACTTCCTCTTAATTGTCTTAATTAGTACATTTTCATCAGAAGCTAGTCCCATTTGATCAAACATGAATAAAAATGTATTAGGTATATTTATGTATCATTGGATTAAAATAACCCGACCAGACACATTCAAACCATTGCCTCCCTCGGTGCACGCCTAACCTGTGAAGAACCTTTTACAACAAAGGGGAAATCGTGATGATTTTAGTAAGTCAACTTCAGAATTTTAATTTCATTTTGACACTAAAACCTAATTATTCTTAGCATATTATATATTTGAAGTAAAAACCTCTGTAAGATTTCAAGAAATATTTACTTGAATTCGTCTAACCTAACTCTAGCTTGTACCCACGACATATAGAAATTAGGAAGCAAGTACTGGATAACTTGGTTGTGCATTTCCATATCACTATATATACTGAAAATAAACAGTAAAGCTGAAATGGGCTTTAGGGAAAGCGGAGAAAGTTTACGGGTATCGATCCAAAAATCTCCGACAAACGGAACTTGCATTTCACAAAGCCATTCTTCCCCTTAAGTAAACGGTAAACCATGTACTATATTCCCTGTATACAGTAACACGGTAACAAACAAACTAGATAAAATATCTTTCTGACTTGGGACAAGTAACGAATCACGTGTAACATTTCACTCTGCTGCATAATGTCCCATTAAAAAAATCTGGGAATCATTGCAAACAAACTGTAACACAAAAACTGAAATCGAGAGACTTTTTGAGGCTGGTATATAATTTTGTAAAATCTCTTCATATACGACTATCGAGGATCCATTGTTATAGTCCAATACAACATAAAAAGTGTTTTACTGAAATACTTAAAACACCTTATAAAACATTAAAACTCATGTTTTATGCATGGACCCTAATAAGCAAAGCAGTCACATAGGGATTCAGGTAAGCAAGGTAAAAGTAAAAGTACTTTTTTTTACTTTCACTTTTATGTGGCTGTCTCTCTTACCTACAAACAGCAAACGCTGTTTCCGAAACCAACGGGTCTAACAACATCATCACCACTACTACCACCACCATTGAAGTACAAGAGTACCAACGGCTTGGGTTTGCCGATTACCACTGCTACTTGGTTTAAAGAATTCTAACTTTGTAATACCCGACTAGAATGAAAAGTAAAAGTAAGTCTGGTAACTAGTAACTCTTAGCCTATCCTGGCTTGACGAGCTCACCTGACCCTAGGGAGTCTCTCTCTCTCTCTCTGTCCATACACTTTTCACCGTGTTTGTGCTGTCAGTGCCTAATCCATTCGTTTATTACTTGCCTTCAATTCAATTTTTAGGATAGTTTTATTCTTAAATGGGGTGAGGGAGATTGATCAATTTTACTTTTTAAGAATTGAATATTTTTTTTTAATAATGGAAAAACCAGATCTTTGAAACTTATTTTGGACTTTTATAATATCTTTTAAATTGTGGCTTTTGCTTCTGTTTGCATACTTGTGAAACTTAAATTCTTGCTGCAAAATCTAACTTTACTAAATTCAAACTATAGTTTCCCAAACCTCCTTGCCTCCAAAAAATAAATGTTTTAAAGAACATTGCAGGAGAAATGATAAAACCAAAATATTCAATAACCCCCATCATTCCGTATTCTAATCTCGACACTCATCTACAAAACCGTTTCTTATCTAGTGGAGAAAATAAAATCCAGAGTCGCTCTTTCTCTCCAGAATAATTCAAGCACCCAATTCTGGACTAAAATCAAATCAACTACGAAATTGGAGGGTATCGAGGCATTAATCCCTATGAGACAAAAAGCAATACGAGTTTCAAGCAATGTACTTTGTGCATCACACACTATTATATAAGAAAGTTGCCCTACTATATATATTATACTTTGTTCCAATATAGACAGAAAAATCCATAGGACAACTGTGTCGGAACACTCATGATCATATGACAGCATCCTTATACATGGATGGACTTTACCCTTTCATGAAATGAATAAATAAGTACCACGACAGTAGAGATCAAAAGACCCAGTAGACTTTCAAACTGATATATGTGGATTGTGACCCTGAACATAATAACCTAACCTAACCAACCACTATGAATATAACCTGACAGGCTCAACCCATTAGTTTTGAAGTAGTAACAAGACACAAAAAATCCATTTTTAAATTAAACCTTCAAGGCATGCATATGTTGCTTGTAGAATAAACTTAAATATTAATAATAATACTATCGATTAGTCAAACCATGGGGTTCATTCTCATTCGTTTATTATAACTCTAATCTTTGCATGGTTAGCATAAATTCAAATCTATCAACAGTTTAGCAGGCTAGATTGTAAACAGGAAATTGCATAAGCTGTTAAGAATTCCCACTATTGAATACTTGCTTGATACTATATAAAATGAAACCGCAAAACAAGTGTGTTTTACCCTGTAAATGTAACTTGAGTTACGTAGCATTATTATCTCATTCCTAGTTATAAGAAAAGTCGGTAAGTCAGACTTATTATTTATTTACCAACATTTTCGTAATATAATGAGACTTGAAATTTATTTTGTCTTTTGTCGTATACTAACAAAACGGCTACACATAGTATTTTTCTAAAGTTGAACAATACTAGCTAAATTTTTAGTGTGTTTTTTCTTACTTTGATATATATCCAGTGCGGTAATAAGTAATACGTGATGGATTGAGTAATATAGCCTATATGTCCACGCACAAAGCGTTGCAACAACCAACTTAACATTTATTTCAGGTACAATATGCAATATTATTTATATGCGTTTAGTTTGCACGAATATTTTTCCCACAGAATGTTTCTAACTAATTATTTTAACAAGTTATTTAGTTTTTAGGATGCTGCATCTTGGGTTTTGTCGGTATTTAATTATAATACGGCGATGATAATGTAAGTTGTAAAAACCATCATTAGAAATATGTGAAGATTTTGTTCTGAGAAAAGTTACTCTGAAGAAGATATAGATACGGCAATATTGTTTGTACACTAAGCAATGAAATCCGACGAAACTTGTTACAATAGTAATTAGTGTGTGGATAACAGTGGAAAAGTTTAAGGTAGTTTTATGCGAATAAATGTACTCTTACGTAACAAACCAAAATATTTTAGGTGCAAGATAAACAATTGAATTTTTTTTTGTTTTTAATAATTTTATCTAAATTATTAAAAATGTAGTTATAAAATAAAGTCCAATCCCAACCTGGTAATTTCCCAGTAAAATCAATTTCTGTTGGAACACTATTAGATCTCCTCCGGTATTTATTGTCCTCATCGCTATCATCACTAATTTCCATCTGGACATTCAAATCATTTTTTCCACTTGTATCAGAACTCGCATCAAAAGTTAAAGCTTCTTCAGCACTATCCCAATCCTCAGTTTCACTCCCACTACTTCCACCACTGTTACGAAGACTATTGTTCGGAGTTTTTGTACCTTTAGCATTACTTTTGCCACTGCCTGTACTTTCACTATCACTCGGACTTTTACTTCTTCTTTTACCCAGAGTAACTTCTTTGGGTTTTGATGGCACAGCTACGTCCGATACTTCTTGTAAATCTGAACTTGTTTCCATTGCATCCATATTGTATATTATTTAAAAAAATGTTTTTTTCTAGTTTCTAGTGTAAAACTCCAAACTATCATACTCTCATGATACTTAACCGAGCTCGTAAGGTTAAAGCTAACAAAGTTTCGACATATTGTATTTCTGTATTAATTAACCCATAAACCTTAATTAAATAAAACGAATCATTTGCTACTACACAGATTTTCTGATTATTACACAAATGTACCCGAATTAGCACAAACTTTCAGAAATAGTAGTAAAAAATTATTAAAATCACCAGCTTATTCCGACGGTTCCCAAACTAACAAAAATATGCTAACACTCCCAAATAAAAACTTAACTATTGTCCAAGTAGTTCAGTCCAACGCTACAAAAGTAACTTAATCCAATCACTAACTACCCAGATAAGTAAACCACTTAATTTAACCACTAATCAACACCAATGCAAAACTAACTTAATCTAACATTCAACTAAAATAAATAAACAGCAACGCTGAATATGAAGTAGACTTACACACACACTGTTTCTTAAACTTGAGATAAATACGTAGCGCAAGAAACACAAACTTGATAAAAAATAAGAAAGAAATAATATTATTGATTAAGTCTATATTACTACATGGACAGTAATCAACATTTTATTATGATGAGTCTTATTACATTATTATCGTCAAATCAAACGCAACACAAGGTCATTTTAAGTATAAAAAATTTACTAATAATAATATTATTTGCAACATTGCAACTATCATGATCCAACTTTACACATAGTTTTTTATTTTATTTTAAGCACTATACTATATGTATATTGCAGATGGATTCATACAACTGGCTTTAATTAAATGTTTTTTCCTCCTTTCTCAGCTAAAGGCTTGTTCATGTTGATATGTTAGGGTAGCCGTGTGCATTGGATTTGCATGGGAACAAACTGGAATTGAATATTATTGTGTATAGTAAATTAATACTTAAATGTTGATTCTTGACTGTAAACAACTATTAAATCTCGGAGTGTCTCGGCAGGTTGGATTTTTTATCGTGATTAAAAGTTTTATTTAACCTTTACACTTTATATATATTCTTGAATCATAAATCAAAATCATACATTTTCCATCTCGCTTCCTAAATTGTTTACTTTAAATGTAGACTATGATTAATTTAATTACAACACCATGATCATTTCAGCGGACTCAAATTTCAATACAATTTGTTTTCCAACCTAGGTTAGCTCCAGAAGCTTTACCCTTTGACCTCAATAAGCTTAAATTGCTTGAATAACCTTAGTCATAAATTATACCCCCAAAAATAATGTATTTCCAATACGTACATCCGATTTTTTACAAGGTACTCAATGATTTCTAGTTGCATATATTTTATAGCTTTTTTCCTTCCTTTCCATCAGAATTGAGGATAAACTCTAACTCTCCTTTCGCCTCTGCAAATATGGATGAACTGGAGTAGTAAAACGGTAAATTGGCAAAGGCCAGAAGATGAAGGTAGTTTTATTCACATCACGATATTCGGGTCAGACACATATAAATATAGTTTAGTATAAAAAATAAGTACATTTTCTTACCTAGTAAAATAAATTATATATATATGTTGTGATATTGTAGTAAAATATCGTATCGTAACTTTCAAAAGGTGAAATAAGCAAGCTGCTCCCTGCTCTTGCCGGTGGTACTTTATATAAAAAACTACATACAATATACTACTACTACTACATGTTGGTCTGTTCTGTTTTAGCTTTATAATGAAATTTATAGTAAAGTTAAAGATGAAATCGTAAAATGCATGAAGACTCATTCTAGCTGGAATGGCTAGTAGAAAGTAACCTTTTTCTCTTAATCCTGATCAGGATTTTAAATAGGTTCATTTATCCCTCTTGGGACATGAAAAGACTTAAAAGATAATTTCATACATCGACGAGATTAGAATTTCAAGCCGTAGTCAAAATCCGCCAACGAAGGGAGAGAGAGCAGAGAGAAATCTAATTGTAAGTAGGGCAAGGGAAACACTTACTTCTTGAAAACTACTTTTGAGCTAAGTACCTTTTAAAATACCGCATATTGTATTTACGTTCTGGGTCAATCTGGATGTAATGGTTTGTAAAAAAATCAGCCCCGTAAAAATCATAAATTTTACAGCTATATGGTAAACTGAGAATATTTATTGGTAACACAATAAAAAGATGAATCAATCTTCCCTTTGACCTTAGGTTAAGTTTATTAATTGCAAAGTGTTGTATTCTGCAAAAATTTTTACTCTGCAGATTTTACCATATAAAAAATAAAAAATGCCATATAATATAGAGTGTACCTCTGTTGAGTTTTACGTTGTGTTGAGAACTGGGTATTGCACAAAATTCGGTTTTATTGCCTGGCATTTCCTTCAATGACCCTTCCAAATCACCTTACCGAATCTTGAACCTACCCAGAACAAAAACATTGCTCTAGCTACTAGATGGTATGTATATCTAATGAAGTAATTTGCATGTATTATGTTACCATTTATATGCACAACTCGTGCCTTCCTCGCACTTTTACTATATATTTTCTACCTTTGTAACCCAAAGCTAGGAACTTTTTAGATGGAAAACTACTACAATAATACAGACTAGAGTGGAACATGTTATACATTAGCTTCCTGTACGTTTTGCAGTGTTTCAACTTTTATAAGAGACAAGAACTTTCCGCCTATCTTTTCTACAGTCCCACTTTCACAACTGTGTTGCGTCGTATGATAAGGAATATTTGTACTAAAAGAAAATTAAATCAACAGAGACGACAGGAGAGTAGACACTGCACTGTATCAGAAACTAGAGCGGGCGTTCTCTTTCACAACTTCTTAAGAAATTCCCAAGACGGTGGTCTGGGTTCTTACTTTTAGTATTGCTTTAGAGAATGTATCATTTTGTCATGAAATAAGAGTAGTCTGGGCTTTTAAGTGTAGACAGGCTTTTTAAGTTAAACCTTAAAAATTCTCTTTTTTAGAACTTCATAAAATTCTTAAGAGTGGGAGAAAGTGAGTGAAATTAAGACAAGAGTTGTAATTCCACTAACTATAAAGCCCTATAAATTTAATTCTGTATTTTAAAAATTCCAACATTCCAAAGATTTAATAAGCCCTGATGTAACAATTCAACACAATTCATGATAATACTTTACAAATTTTAAAACAACATAATTTCATAAGATCCAAAACCACCAGAGATGATAATCACATCACGGATATGAAAGTTATCAAATCAGCTTATGAGCTTTATCTAACTTTCTCCGTTTCTCCATTGAAAAAAAAACATAATTAAATATCATTCATTTTTCACAAGTTTATCTATACATACCAACTATCACAGCTATTTTAACATCTTACAAAAAACCCTCTTTGATTTTTTTGTGCACTACATACCACGTCTGTTTTACTGACACCGACATCCTATCACACAGCAGGCGGAAGCATTCTAAACAAAAACCCAGTAGTATAGGAAGTCGTACACACACTACAAACTACAATGCATCATCTACCTTTCCATACCAATCTTTCTTTTCAGGATACGGTTCCAAACTAATTGAATTTTCGGCTACATAACATTCTTATTCCCTAAAGGCTTGGCGATTCCTACCAAGTCGAACTACTCTACTCTTCTTCTATCTTCAATTTTTTAGTCATAGTTCTTACTTCCTGTCACCTCTCTCTCCTTTTCCTTATCTTTTCTAGCTACTAGTTGTTGTATCCCTTTTTAGTTTGTACTTACTTACTACACCTCTAGATACTCGATTAGGAAGGACTATCAGTTCCTTTTATGCGGTATCTATAATTTTTGCCACAACTAACTACTATTGTGTTCAGTGCCAAAGGGCATAAACTAAAATAATATACTAGATAGATAACCTAATTATTTTCGTTTCTATCCAAGTTAATTAACTTCTTCTTTCATTTATTTACTTTCAAGTATTACTCTAAATCTATATCATACTGGACTCCATTGTACTACACTAGTAGGGAACAAAAACCTTATAAAAACAAATCAAACGATAAGAAAAGACAAAAAAATCTAGGAAATAAATCCTAAACAGGAATTTTCGAAACAAAATCCCTAGAATTTCCGGCTCAAATCCCACTTTTAAATTAAATGACGCTCTAAATAGTCCTTTTATAACCGTAGTAAATCGCAAACTTGGATAGCTTTAAGTGTTACTAGAGCCACAGCGTTGTGTATATTTTTTGCTCACAATCCTTTACCACCATATCATGTAGATTCATTTTTGCATATGGATGGATATAGCTGAAGCTCTAAAAGCTGTAGTATTAAGTACATTCGTGTGTGTGTGTGTGTGTAAAATCGAACAGGCGGAGTGAAAAAAAACCCGAATAACCCAAATATACAAGTGGAAAGGGAGAGAAATGAAGAAAAGTCGTATTTCTTTCTGAATTTGCAGAAATGAGCCAGAGAAACGGCTACCCATTTAATTTTTTGTGTCCGGGAAGTCGCTCCTGACTTCTAATTTATGGTCGGTTTTTCAGACTGAATGTCTTCTGTCTCCCTTTATTACACTCATAAGGACTCAATGCACTCAACTTCAACTTTTTGGTACTATCAGCATCAAATAGGCGATTCCTATGTCATCTCATACTCATATAAAAAGTCTACTACTTTTCTTACACTTTTACATAAATCATGTGTCCTATTATTATTACTAAAGATTGGATCAAGTAAGTCATGTGTGATTTGAAATCAGATCAGAAATATAAATTCCGAGCTTTTTTTTGAAAATACTCCGTTCTTCAACGAACAGCATAAAAGGTCAAGCCATTCGGTTTACTTTAATCGGTCCCATCTATAAACCTCATCTCACGCCCTATATAGCCCACCCATAAATAAAAAAACAGAACAAGATTTATAGAAACTTTCCCTCGTCTATGCAACAAAATCCTTTAAGGCTTCCCACACCCATATTGGGCCATTACATTATTATTGTCAAAATCCTTTTCTCTTCCTTCTTACTTCCCTTTATACCAAGATAAAAGAAAAAACTCAAACTCAAGCTTGAACATATACATGTAACAATTTATTCACATATTGCATCAATTGTGAAATTGTATGTTTAGTAGCAATGGCCTATGCATGTGGGGTAAGGATACATGCACTTTTTCTAAGAAAGTAAGAATTGCTCAAATAATCGTGCAAAGGAAGCCATACACAATGATATCAACCGTGCAATAAAAATAATACCCTATTGTGTAATCATAATCATTAACAAAAGTTTGACTTGCTTGACCTCCTATAAGTTATACGATTTACAGTTAAGACTCTTAACTTGAGCTGTTGAGCTTGAGAGTATTTTTTAAATACCAGTATAATAAACTCTCCTAATTACAGATGTAAAAAAGTAGCGAAAGCTTCGCGCTTTCGCCATAAGCAGCAGCGGGCATAGCATAAAATATCCGGGTGAGAAACTTACAAATGTTATCCGGGTGCTTAAGTATCCACGCTAAAAATATTATAGTGCCTTTGGGATCTTGTGGTAAAGCGGTAAAGGAACGAAGTCCCAAAGTCTACAAGCCCTCTGACGATTTAGATGGTGAAAAGAGATGAAAACGCTAATATGATAAAAGCAATAGCAATATTTTTTAGCATTAGCCCTTTTAGCCACTTATTTTTGCCAAGTTGAACCGTCATGGGAGTACTTAAATTTTTTTCTGTGGGAATTCAGTCAGACAGTCTCAAAGGATCGATAAAGTCTTCGTTAAAAGAATATATCCATTTCACATTTTTTACTACTTTGTCCTTCTAAACTACCCGTAAATATAAATAAATAAATTCGCTATGGATTGTGCAGACATATAAATGTCAGTAAGGGTAAATAAAATTCAACTATTTAAGACTTTTTCTATATAGTTTTTAAGGTCCATGTATATATGCATCCCTACATAGAATAGCAGGAAAATGCACGAAATAAATAATAATCCGTATCCAGAACTAGATTTATGAACGAGTTTAATATTCAACTGAACAATCAACTCTTAATAAAAATGGCACATTTAAAAAATCTACTCTGCAAAATTCATTACCAAATCCATATAAACTCAGAACAGAAGCCACTTTACCACCAACCACCACCACTAATCTACATAAGTCCATAATTCTTTCAAGTCATAGTCAGAGCAGAAGAGGTAAAGTCAAAGCTTTTTTATTTTTAGCTTTCTTTCTTCAAGACTATTAGGTACTTCCTTAACTTTCATTCCATGTAAACTGACTTCAGTACCGCTCTGATTCATTCGGAGGATGGCAATGTCACAAGTGTCAACTTGAAATATTACCCAACCATTGTAAATACATTGTAAAGAACTGCCCTACTCACATGATTCACACACATACTCAACTCATACGAAACAAAGTGACAGGGACACACACACACACACACAAAACACACACTTGAGTTCGAGTACAATACAATAAAAGGCCTAAGTATAAAACCCACAGAGTTGATTTTAACTTGAAAGAATCAGTTACCATATCGAACTTAACCAACATGAGAATACTACTATTTTAAAATCCTGCCTGACAAGTGAAAGATCACTGAGTTATCTACTTGAGAAAAATAAATACAAATGACATGAGAGACGTGTACCACTTTTACTGTATTGAACTAACTTACTTGTACATCCAGAAACAGGGATTTATTCATTTTAAAACAACATCAATCTCTGCAGCTCAAATGTAACTTTAAATTTTTTAATAAAACCCCATTTTCTTATATTTATTAAGATTGTTAATTTTAAGGAGATTATATCAGAAAATAAGTTATTATTTTACAACACAAATCTTCTTATTTCCTATCTCCATTAAAATCAAACCCAGGAAAGATCTTCAACAAAAAAACTGAATCTGATGATCTTCAAATAATTTTTATTCTCAATCTCTCAACTTCACCTTGCCAAAATTCTCAAATAAACTCTTTGGCATCAATTCTAATTTCCTTTTCAAAAAAAATAAAAAAATCTTCAAAGTGGAAAAAACCCACCACGTCTCGCTCCCTACTACACACCGAGCGACAATACCAACTAAAACTGAAAGCATCCGGTTGTCTCAAGTCCTAAAAGTGTAGATTTAAGCATCCCAACATAAATTAAAAATCTATCTCAACCATATCATACCACTCTTGTTCATTAACTTTATTATTTAATGAAAAGAATGTGTACTATCAGATCTAAAACTTCAAAGAGTACTCGATTGTCTATTAGTTTTCTAATAAAATTACCCAAAACCTACATGTAATACAAATCTCCCATTTAGTACCATCACTAGAAAGAAAGTTAATAATAAATCTACTTTCCTTTATTAACTTGCAGACTCTTGTAATTATTTCAATACCAAAATAAATCTTCTCTTCCAAAAGTTCGACTGAGAGAACAAATCCCTCATTTAAAGTGTCTAGAGATCGTGATGAAAGCCGGAATTTACACATGATTTCGTCACATTGACTCCACTCAGCTGTGAGCCTATTATCTCAACTATAATAGTAACGGAAATGGACAAAGAGAACTAAGTGTGGGTAGTAAATTGGTATTAGATTTTTTAAGCATAAAGGCTAATTGAACCCTTACTATGCTACCATTATTGCCAGTGAAAGCATATAAATACACACAATTTCACCTCTTCTGTTATAGTTCACAGGGCTAAACTCTAACATTAAGCTGCCTTAAGGAGCTTGTTAAAAAGAGACAAAAAGATATTGCAAATCCTCCATCTTTGTTCATCCGATTAGAAAAAATCAGATCTGCTCGCTCGAGATACGTGTAAAGAAATAGATGGACAGGGACAAGACAACAAGTAGAGAGTTGAGAGAGTTCGAGTAATTTTGAGTTTAAGAGAAGACAAAACTGTCGTTCACACATCTTTAGTTACACACAGATGACATAAAAGACGGAAAACCTATGATTACGCCATATAGAGAGGAAGTCAATCAGAAGGAATCATCATTAGTTCAAGCAAGGTATAAAAAGGCTTTTGTTACAAAGGAAAAGAAAGGTGATAGTGATGATGCTTACAGTCAATGTGAATCTCTAAATAGGTACTTAATACAGTCACATCTACTTAAACCTACTTAAGAAGAAACCCTTTATTATAATCCCGTGTTTGTAATTCTATGCTGATTTATTATTACACTTGACATAGCTCTTAATAAATTAGTAGAATAAATGGGACTTTCATCAAAAGTTGTTGTCATCCGTAGACCTTAATACATAGTTGACAGAGAGGGTTGTACTGTACTCAATTTTCATTTATTTTCTACTAATACTAATAGAGCTATTTGTACATTTACACTGTTATACTTTGTTATCCCATCATCCGAAGAATCCGACCGAACCCAACCCAAGGTACATATAATACTTGTATTGAGAGAGAGTGATGAACTGAACTGATGAAAGTCAGTTTCTCATTTTGTCTCTTGATTATAATGTCTTTACTATTAAAAGTTACTGCTAGAGAGCCAGCCTTTCCTTCCATCGATTCCTTCAAAATATTATGGAGATACAGATAGTTATACACACACACTATTAGTGGTAGTTGTATATGGTGTTTATATAGTTCTGTTGCTTATTTAGCAATTCTATCTATAGTCAACAGCTTATATCCTGTCACTCGATTTTAGCGTGAGTAGGATATGTAGTCACGTGACACGTACCTATCCTACTAATATATGCAACTCGTAGGAAAATGTCAAGCAAGTGACAGGATAAATAATTTTAACTATACTACATACATTCTAGGCAAGACAGATTAGAAACCTGTTCATAAGAAACGTTAGAGTTGGTAAATGGATATAAAAACTCATCCGGTCTGTCTTTAGATATAATATCATTCGGTTAGTGAATTTCTAATCGTAGTAACAGTGACAACTTTTTAAAACCATTTATAAAACCGAAACTACTTCCGGTTAGGATTTTTTGTCTTATGGCAGTTCGTAGTAACAAATAATTTACGTAACTCGGAAACTCTTACCAATAACAAAAAGAACTTCAGTATAAAAGGAATGCAAACAAAAATTTAAGTAAGTCTTGAAAATGTACCCAGTCTTATACACAAAATGTTGGGTTAAGTCGGTTAAGTCTAATATCAACAAAAAAATAATATCCTACTATTTGTGAATGATTCTTAAGAAGTTGAGATAGAATACAAGAGAGAGTTGGAGAGAGGAAGAAAGACAGGCAGGAGAGGAAGAGGCAATTAATCAAAGTTCCACTATCCATTTAGTACAAAGCAGTCGTTTGCTACTTTTGTATTATTGGTATTGGTGGTGGTAGATTGTAGTACATAGTAGTATTACTAGTAGTAAGAACACAACACAAGAAGTCACCCATCTCCGAGACAAGTAAACTTCCCCGAATCCGGGACTTTAAGGCCTAAAAAGAAAGCTGCTCAACTACACTCAAGCGGAAGAAGAAATGAGTTTATTTTTTATATGCTTTTTGTGTATAAATCATGTCTCAAGTATTTTTACCCAAGTTATTCCAACACACTCGAATATATTTTATTTTAATTATTAAACTCTATCTATTTTATTTAGTTTGATCGGATGCAACTAAAATACTCAATTTTTCTCCATAAAAATATCTAAAACATTTTAAGATCAAAACTCCTCCAAAAACCAAACAAACATGTGACAAACTTTATGAACATGTTCATATATGTTCTTCTTTACTCTCTTTTCTGTGTACACTTGTCTTGAGTCTTGACGTCTTTTACCCTTTTGTATTCCTTGTCTTACCAAAAACAATCTCATCCAACCTCTCTAAGAGAAGAGACTCCAAAAGTCACAACAACAGTTGACTTTAATATACTCAATTTTCCTCACTAGATTTACTCCTTTCTAAGTAATACTCCACACGAAAAATAACAAATAATATTATCTCACACTCTTATGAACTACACTTTTGCACAAAAAAATTTCAAAATAAGATGCACCATAGTATGTATAAACATTAGGGTTGATGGCCCATAAATTAATGAAAG